>OY992892.1:21044213-21196713 GCA_963921405.1 Cepaea hortensis
CTCACTCCCAAGGTTATAGGATGAGATGACAATGATGAATCGTGTGTGTCAGGAGCTCCTTCTTATTGAAACACTCTGCGCCGTAATTATATTTCACAATGAGGATACGAAACAAAGGGATCCACTATAGTGCAGTGGTTAAAACTCGACTCCCTGCCTAGTGGTTACGGGTTCAACCCGTGTCTAGGCAGATTCGGATTTAGAAAAAATTAAGAAGGGCTCTCAAGCCAATCTAGCTTAAAATGGATGCCAGGAAATGTCTTGGGGAGGAAAGGCTACCGGCGTGAGACTGACCACATCACACGAGTGCCGATGTGTCTACACACATATGAGTCAGGATTGCATGGATCAGACAGCTTTGTGGATAGATGCTTAGTACGCCGCAAGCAGTGTAACATGGTCCTTTATGTATTTACATATTTTTTTTTTAATGCTTGCATGTGCTTTACGGACGTAGTAGTCATCCCCAGCATTTTTTGCTGTTCGTGATTCCTAGGCAAGTTTACGTTCAGTAGTTATTCATTGCTTTCTGAAAGACCGGCACCCATACCATTTCATAAAAACCAACACAGCTGTGTTTCGAACTCGGGTATGCGTGATTACGAACTGCGTCCGTAATCCCTCCGCCACGGAGCAGTCCTGAATGTGGCTGTCACAGGATTCCCGAAGCCCGGGATTGGACCAGGGACGTTTAGATCTTCAGTCTAACGCTCCCCAACTGGGCTATTTCGGATGCATTTACATATACCTTACGCATAAATTAACATCTGTTTACAGGTTCTTACCTATACAAATCATGGAAAGTGCCAGCAACTTTGATGCGCTCAGAACTTGAGCGTCAGTAATAAATCCAGCAATTATTCGACTGACCAGATCCACGCATCCCATGATTGTCACCAACAATGCGGCCTGGTCGAGACTTGCGCCTTGCAGCCTGGAGATCGTGGGTATATAACTGATCAAATAACCATTGACAGTTCCTGGAAGCACCGCCACAAGTGCCCAACGGAAGCTCCATAATCTGAAAATACAGTGTAGAAGTTTGTAATATTTCTTAAACTATTCAAGCAATCATCATCTCATCTCGTCTCATATTGTTCCGCTATTCAAGCAATCATCATTTCATCTCATATCATCTTGTTCCGCTTGTACCTTCCAGTGTCAAGGTGAAGTATAAACAGCAGGAGAGTGCCCGTTCATGGGTTTCATGTATCGAGGTTCTGATGGACTTTGTTATTCCCTTTGTCCATCGTTTACAAGGTTGGCCTCTTCTTCCGGTTCAATTTGGCGTGTACATCATTGTTTGATGTGGTATATACTATTAGTTGGTAGCTCACATACCTTTCTGTAAGAAACCAATGCCGAATCTATCTCGCGCTGCTGTGTTTCGTACGTGGTATACTTGACTACGAACAGCGTCCTTAACACCTTCGTCAGAGAAACCGGCTAACGTAATCTAGCACTGCTATAACCATCTCTATAGTCCTGATCATTTCTAATTTTCTCTCTTCTTGATACGTTGAGTACCCTTCTCAGGAATCGCATGTCCGTTGTTGTAATTTTGCTTGTCTCTTTTTCTGCATTGTCCAGGTTTGACATCAGTAGCATAGAGTTGGCAAGAAGAATATTTTGTAGGGAGATTTTTAATAATAACTGATACGCGTGTTGAAGCAATAAGATTACCAAATTTGGTGGGGTGAGGCCATATTTCAGTCGCTTGGATGTGTCAGTTTAGAATCCTCAATTGTTAGTCAGTTAGCAGTAGACAGATAATCCTCACTGCACATCGAACCATTCAGTCCATAAATGCTCTGATCCTCCCCTCAGTATATCCCGCAGCGTGTAGCCGCTCGCGACACCAGTTCTGTGTTGTTTAATAATATTCTTTGTTTCCCTACATCCTCAATTGCAATGGCTTTAAGGTTTGTGTTGCCTGATGTACTCTTTGTCATTGCTATCTGTGTACATTTTAGTTAGTTGCATGTCCTTTACAGAAGGTTGCAATCAACTCCTAGCTTTTATTATCAGTTTGTTATTTACTAGGCAATTTTAGTTCAATACTTTATCATTGTTTTCGGAGCTGCCATTAGAAATCAATAACGAACGGTTTGGTTCAATATCATTCGCAGTTGACTTCTACTCCTCAATTCGGTATGTTGCAGTAATCCGGAGTTAAACGAGAACGAAACTCGAGTCTAGTCCTTCCAATCTGACGTGGATAATGCCATAGGTTTGTACGGGAATACGATCAGCATTGCCAGTAGTTGGTTGTGCTCAATCATCAAACAAGTTAGTGCTGTGATGTACTTAGAGAAATACATATATATATGTAAGAAAGTTATGTACTAAAGAGCATACACACGCAAACAGACACGGGCAAGCCATCGAAGGCACACACACACACACGTACACACACACACACACACACACACATATATATATATATATATGTGTGTGTATGTGTGTGTGTGTGTGTGTGTGTGTGTGTGTGTGTGTGTGTTGGGGACGTTCATTTGAAAATCGTTCCAATGGCTTTATTACAAAAGCATGAAAGAAACATTAACAGGTGTGGTAGAATTAAACAAAGCATTCATTTTCAATGCAAGAGAAGGTCCACCAGAGAGACGAATGGAGACGGATTGTATTTGCAGCAAAGAACCTCAATGGCTCGGAACGCTGAAGAAGAAGAAGAAGAAGAAGAAGATTCATTTTCAATGAATTATGCACCATAGGTTGGTCAGAAGAAGTCGCCGTAGGCATTCAGGCAAGCGTTTCATTGCTTAGGTTGGCGGCGAATGCCGTCCGCGAGAAAGGATTGTGGTTGCTCACAGAACCAAGTGTTTATGCGTTCATTACGTCTGCATCTGTGTGAAATCGTTGCCTCTTGAGAGCTTCTTTTAGAGGTCCGAACAAATGAAAATTACATGGTGACAAATAAGGACTATAGGCTGGATGTTGCAGAATTCCCCATTTCTTCCTTGCTAATGCTTCCTGCACAATCTTTGCGACATGCGGACGAGCATTATCGTGCAACAAAACAACAACATGAGAAAGCATGCCGGGTCGTTTATTCTTGATGGCTTTTTGCAGCTTGTCTTGTGTTTGCAAATAGTGGGTAGAGTTGATGTTGACACCAGGTTCTTTAAAGTCGGCCAACAATAGCCCTTCATGGTAAAAAAATTCGCTCAGCATAACCTTACCAGCGGAAACCTGTAACTTGAATTTTTTGGCTTTTGGTGATCTAGCATGTTTCCTTTCCGTGCTCTTTCTTTTGCTGCTTGGCTCAAAGTGGTGACACCATGATTCATCGTCTGCCACTATGCGGAAGATAAATGCATCACCCTCCACCCCGTAACGCAGCAAGTGGTTCAAACACCATCCCATGCGTTCCCCTTTTTTGTGGTCGGTCAACATGCTATGTACCCACTGTGAACACACCTTCCAATATTGCAGTTTCCTTAGAACTATCTTTTGAATTGTCCCAATTGACACATCAAATTCTTTCGCTAGCGAACATTTGCTCCGACAATAGTTCATCTGTACTGCTGCATCAATTTTGGCGATGGTCTTTTCTGTTGGAACAATATGCGCTTGATCCGGCTGTCGAAGATCTGTCGTGAACTGACGTCCTTTCCGAAACATTCGTATATATATATATATATATATATATATATATATATATATATATATATATATATATATATATATATATATATATATATATATATATATATATATATATATTCAGTAGCATGTCTCCTGGAAAAGGCGTTCAGATCGCGGTTCGTAATTCCGCTTATCGCCAGATTTGGCAACAGACCTGTCGCAACGTGATGGTACGGGAGTTATGGTATGAATGGTATGGTGTGTTCAAAACTCAATGGCAAACTACTGAACGTAAACTTACCAAGACATCAACAACAGCAGTGCTGGTGTTGACATTGATGTCCTGTAAATAGGATATGCAAAAATAAAAAAGGCATGTCCCTTGCAGAACCTCGCTTCCATAACAATCGTCCGGGAAATTTCTCTGTCATAAGCAAGATGTTCCGCGTCCGATACACCCATGTTGAGATCATCCGTTACATCCTGCATCCATTTTCTCTTTGGCCTTCCTCTTCCTCGCTCCCGGGCATATACTCCTCCATGATTGTTCTCTCCAAATTCTCAAGTGACCAAAATATTTCAATTTTCTTTATTTAATCGTTTACTGTAGCCAACTTTCGTCAATATTCATATCTTGTCGTATGGATTCATTTGTTCTTTTATGAAGATATTCTTAGAACACGTCTATAACATTTATATTCAAGGGCATTTATGCGCTGTTCAGCTTGTTTAGTAAGTGTCCAGGTCTCACTGGCATATGCTGCAATGAGAAAGATGCATGCATAGGGGGGCTGAGTGGTTTCGATGTATGGTGTTCGCCTCGAGTGCTGGAGGTCCCGGGTTCAAGCCCCGGTGAGGACCGGGATTTTTTTCATGTGGCCTTCTAGTAATACAATTTCCCATGGTCTCTGGGTAGTGAGATCGGACGCTCGAGTGTATTGCTGCGCACGTAAAAAAATCCCTTGGCAGTTGGAAATCGAAAAAAAGTAGCCTAACGGCGCTGCCCGGGCAAAATTTGGAGTTAAAAATTTACCCAAAGTATTTAAGGATCCTCGCCGGTGCTACGGAGTTCGTGCACTGAGCTGAGTTTCTCAGAAGGGGAAGAATGGAGCACTTGTGGGTTACAGCCGTGTGCCGTGATGTTGATCCATGGACTAAAACTATAACTAAAACTAAGAGAACGATGCATGCACATAAAAATCTAAATTTGTTAGTTCTGTCTCTCCCCCTCCACAATTGATTCAGTTGTTTTAGATTTTGAAGAGCAATTGGTATTCGTCTTTTAATTTGCTTCATAGTGTCACCAATTAGTAATTAATGACCTAAGACCTAAGATATTCGAAATTTTCCACAAATGTTTCAAATTTTTTCTCATTACCATGTATTTCTTTCTTTATAATAGTTTTATCTGTATGCATTATCTTTGTGTTTGCTATGTTAAGATATAGGGTGATTTTCGCTATTCTTCTTGGTTGAGGTTATTAGTTGTTCTATACCATTCTGTGATGTGGATAGTAATAATGTATCATCAGCATACCGAATCGCTGGTATTCGATGATCATCAATATTTAGGGCATCATATTGCTTCCTGTTTATATCGTCTCTGACATTTCTCATTATATTTTCGGTGTACATGTTAACAAAATAGGAGGACATCACACAGCACTACGGAATCCTTGCTTGATGTCAAACCAATCTAATGTCTCTCATCTGGTCTAACCGCTGCTTGTTGGTCTGGATAGAGCATGTTTATGAGTTGTGACTACAAGTGATGGAAAACCCATATTTGTCATGATTTCCTAAAGTTTATGACGTTGTACACAGTCAAATGCCTTTGAGTCATCCATGAAACATGAGAGTAGTTTAACATTAAATTTTCTCATCATCATCAAGTGCCCAGCCAACTGGCGTAGACGTTCATGGCTCTCCACAGATCTCGGTCTTTGGTGTTCTGGATCACCTCTGCTGATGGTATTCCTCCATGCCACTATCTCAATCCATCCAGCATCATTTCTCTTGGTGTGCCTCTGCCTCTCTTCCCTTGATCTTTCCAGCAGTTACGATGTTCTCCAATGTCTCTCTTCTCATCATATGACCGAAGAAAGATGTTTGTCTCTTTCTTGTTGTTGTATCTAATGTTCTAGTTTCGTTAGGCTGTTTCATGCAATAGTTGTTAGTTTGGCAGTCCAAGGAATTCGCAACATTCGTCTCAGGAACCACATCTCTGTTGCTTCTAATTTCTTCCTAATCTGCTCATTCACATTCCAAGATTCACTGCCATACAGCAAAACTGGTTCTATATAGCATTTCAGCACTCTCTTACATTCAATGTAAGCAGCTCAGCTGTGGAACAATCTTCCACATGAAATAAAAGACATCACCAATCCCTATACATTTTTTTTCCGCGTTTCGATCCTGTTTCAGGATATCGCGGTCAACACCAGCATCTTTCAGCTGTATGTTGATTCCTAGGCTAGATTACGCTCATCAGCACGCCACGACTTTCTGAGCGACCGGCTGCATACTCTCATAAGTCACTAGCGTGACTCGAACCACTTCTAATTCTCGTCCGCTCACGTTGACTACGAGAGTATTCGGGATTAACGGAGAAAAGCTGCTAACCCCTCGGCCAGGCAGCCGGCACAATCCCTATACATATAATCGCAAATTATTTGAACACTATCTCAGTACGGATTACCTTCCCCCTTAATAATAGAAGTAATAATAATAATAAAACCCTAGTATGACAGCCAGTCCCCTTTTGGTAGGCCAGTATATGCCACATAGCTAATAACAAGTGCCACACCAGTTATTACTATTACTGAGTCGTGTAGTATTGATGTTTAATTTTTCCACATGCCTTTATAATGCATATCTTTTATATTGTTGCTGTTTTCAGTTAGCCTTGAATGATGTGTGAATGGTATAATGTATGAAAGAGAGTGATAAAAAGGCAGAATGTTAGACGGGCCTGCGTGCCCAATTCTTAACCCTTTCAAAATAAAGTTTTGTTGTTGTTGTTGTTTATTCAATGATAGTAACTTATTGCATAAGATACTCTTCATTTCGATGAGACCATAAAACATAATTTACTGACGATCATAAACTGATTAGAGGGACGCAGAGGTGTTTCCAAGGCACCAGGGCCGGGTTATATACTGGCCAAGACCTATTGACGCGTCCTCGTCGAGCGTCCTGGGCAACAGGTCCCTTCGGGGTCCTGGCTAAGGTCAGTAGGATCGCCGATTCCTCCGAAGTCGGAGAGTGTCTGCCTGTACGGCGAGGAACCACCAGTCTGCACACTAATAAGCCAGACATGGAACAACGGATACTCACGCAAACCTCAAGTCCTGTATGACACCACACTGATGTTGGACAACAGGATGCCTTCATCCGACATACAGGACTTCGCGTTTGAGCTCAAGCCAACGAAAACAAGCAAGCAAGCAAGCAAGCACTGATTAGAGACATTAGACGTAAACAGTCAAAATTTATTGGGCATGTTATGAGAAGAAATGAATTGGAGAACTTGGTGACAACTGGCAAGATCGAGGGGAAGAGACCAAGTGGAAAACCGAGAAGTAAATATCTGGATGGCTTCGCCATATGGCATGGTCGAGACAGAAACACGGAGCTGATCCACGACTCTGATGATAGAGTGAGGTGGCAAACCATGACCGCCCACGCTTATCGGCATGGCACATGCTGGATGGACTCTTCATGACCTGAAATGCGGCGTTTGCCTGCCCTTTCTGCTCTTAATCTATGTTGCACATATTCCGCCTGATGTTATAAACACCCCTAGGTCTTTAACATTATCCACTTGGATTAAGAATTTTCCTTTCTATTGCTATGTCACATTTTGGTGTCACCATTTTCTTTGATATCACCATTGTTACTATTTTCTTGATGGTCAAGGAGGGTCCTTTCTTTGCACACCCTGTTATCACAATGTCCAACAATTGTTGTACGTCTGTTGCATTATCCGCCACCAATACTGTGTCATCTACATAGCGTATATTATTTATATTATAACCTCCGGTTAATATTCCTGGCGTCTCTTTGATATCTCTCATTATTACTTCGCTATATAGGGAGAAGAGATCTGGTGACAAGACACATTCCTGACGTATTCCTAGCTTCATATGTTGGTAACTTCCCTCATTATTTCCCATTATAATTAGCGTTTCTTGGTTCCAGGAAATATTCTTTATTATTCCTAAATCTTTCCCATGAATGTTGACAATCTTCCAATATTTTATTAGTTCATCATGTTTTACTTTATCAAATGCCTTAGTAAAATCTATGAAGCACAAATATATGTTTTTTTCTGTTTCTCTATTGACCTTTATATTAATGTCCGTGATGTATATATTGCATTGTTTGTGTCCTTTCCTTCCACAAATCCATACTGTTCTTCACTAATTCCTATTTTTATTTCCTTTTAAATTCTCTACACTTCTCTATTATTAAACGCATGTTGAGTATGCGATCTCTTGTTCCTGTTTTGTGTCTAAATTCAGCTTGAACCACGTTAATCTCTTCTTCCACTTTCCTACGATGTCTTGCTATTATGATGATTAGTAGAATTTTACTTGCATGACTGATCATGGCAACAGTTCTATAGCTGGTGCATAATTTCATGTTGCTTTATTTTGGGTATTTGAATGAAGAAGATATTTCTCTTCGAATCTTTTAGCCATATCCCATATGTCAGTATCTGATTACATAATGTGTATTATAGGCGTATGCTTTCTACTCCTTCCGCTTTAATTAGTTCAGCTGGTATCTCATCACATCCTGGTGATTTACTATTCTTGAGGTTTTTTATTGCCCATGCAATTTCATCTAATCAGGGTTAAGATTATGTCTCTGCTGTCATTGATTCATCTATCTCATTCATGTCTTCACAGTCATTTATATCATACATTCCACTGCAGTATTCCTGCCATCTTTCTAGAATTGTTCTAGCTTCTGTTAGGGTATTTCCCAACTTGTCACAGATAACATTTAATTGAGGTTGAACATTTCTTGTCAATAACTTCATTTCTTTGAACAATGCGTAATCTCTTCCATTCTTATAATAGTGCCCTAGTGTACAGCAATCTTGTAAATATTGGTTTTTGTCTTTCTTGTGTTCTTCCTTATTTCTGGAGATGTAGATTTATACTTCATCCTGCTGTTATCGGTTTCACCTGCTTTCTTTTTCAGTTCCTTTCGTTGTTTCATTAATTCTAACGTGTGTGATGTAATCCATGGCTTAAGTCGCTTATTCTTGGTCGCAATTACATCTGTGGCTGCTTGTTATCAAGATATCTCTAGCTTGTACTGTCAATTAATCAGGTGTCAATTCTTCCTGTAAGACCCCGTTGAGCTTGACTCTAGTCCGACTTTGTGAAGACACATGAAGGGTGTAGCATAGGTGGGAACGCGAGGGCAATTGAAATACCACTACTTTTATCGTTTCTTTGCTTATTCAGCTGTTTATCTGTGAGATTTGTTCGCAACAGTCGAGCAATATCTTTGGCGGGCCGATTCTCGCTGGTCGCGGGATCCACACAGAGTCAGGCGGGGAGTCTGACGGTAGTACACGCTTTTACGGGTCCAGACACTTACGATGACAGATGTACGCGCTCATACTGGTCCAGACACTTGGTATAAGGCACTCATCTGAGGGAAATGGATGAACGTCTCTAAGTCAAATCCTTCCTCCTTCTCTTGGAGGTTCGAAGCTGAGCCGCCAGCTTCTGCAGCCTACCTTGTTCCATACGTACTGGTTATTCTTTCCTCTGGCCAAATTCCAATCCGTCATGTAGCTCATTATACTAATTGTTCGATGTTGATCACATTACAAGACTCCTGATTTCTTCGGGATTGCAATAAATAAAGAATTAAATAATTCAGGACGTATATCTCCAGCATTATAAATTGCGTTCAGCAGTCTGGTGACCTGGTCTATTCCATATTCTTTTAAAGCATTGATCATTTCTGTTGTGATGATGTCTGAACCCGGAGGTCTTACCAGTTATCATGGCGTTTAGGCATTTGAGCGGTTAGGGCCTGCGGAGTGTTTATGCTTGTGATTACGGTTTGCATTTGCATTTTCCTCATGTTAGACTGATAGTGTATGGTTCCGTCACCCTGCTACTGAGCTGAGTGCGTGGCGAGACACAGTGAACTGTGAATTTCGTGTGGAATGTTTTTACATCTGTCCATGGTTATTTGTAGCGTGAACTACATGTTCGGAATGATCGCGGTCACACTGTCGCTGAACAGACGGGATTGCCTTACGCCGTAATGTGTGGCTGCCGGTTTCCTAGTGACTGCAGCTTTCATCGATGATGAACTGTATTTTTCGTGGATAATAATTTTGTTTTCTTGGCATCCTGTTGGCATTATGCACAGGGTACTTGTGCGTGCTGTTGGCTTGCCGAGACTACTGTCTGTTCAACTTTTCACATGGGGCAGTGAAGACTATTTTGTGTGATATTCACTGACACATGAACGGAGCATAATGGGGAGAAACCGTTGCCGTGAAGTTGTGACGGAGACAAACAAGTTAATTATTTGGTTAAGAGCATTCTGAACTTCCATCTTCAAAATTCATGGTCCTTTATTGTGATTCCGTATATATTACTGTTCTTCTCTTACATCATCATAAAGGTATTTAGCATAATCTGACATCGCATGTAAAATCTAATCTGTTTCTATTATGATTTTGCCATCTATGGTTGGACGCACTAGCTCATGCAAATTTCTACTCCATTGTTACGAAGGCACATCATCAAGGCCAACGATTATGATCACTAGTTGACAGAGAAGTTACATATCTGGACTTTACATATTACATTTACTGAGAACACATTCATGATAAATAATTATGCTTACTAAATGACAGAGAAGCTACGTAGTCCGACTACAGTCCACAATTACGGACACCTCAAAACAAGGAATTAGCAACACCACTTGGCAGAGTGGCTACATTGCTGCACACCACATAGTATATTTGCAGAGAAACACTCTCAGGAGACAGAGAATTAGGAACAACAAATGGGAAAGAATATAATATCTTTAAAAAATATTACCCATGCAGCAGTTCCCACCAATTCTCTTTATTGTGGAATGAATGTTTTCATATAAAGAATAACGAGTCTCGTACCAGGCAACGAATTAGGGCTCTTGGAGTGTCTGCACCTTTACAGTTTACAGTGCACGGAGGATTACGTGGTCAGTCTTTACCGTCCTTGTCAGACCAGTGGTCATGCCATTGCTATAGCAATGCCCTAACCGTTACATCAGGTGTCAACTGGATTTGATAATGGATGTAGAAGCAAACGCAGCTTGCACATGCAGATACCACACGGTGTCCAGGCTTAGCGGATTTGTTTCTTCTCTTGCAATTTAACCTGCGATTGGAAAGTCAACAAAAGACCTCGGAAAACCATCAAACCAACACTAAAGAGAACACATCTCATCCAGCAAGCGTGTATCACCAGTATTCTGTTGGATCCCAAACGTGGTGGCGTACAGTAAACAAGGAAAATGACTTAATAGCTTCCACTTGTCCTTTTTCTGTCAAATATGCACATCAAATTACATGGTATAGAACAGACATAAAGCTGTGCATGGCAGTACGCCTAATGCCTTAACATTGCAACATATGTGGAAATGAAGAAGCCGATGACAAAGAAACATGGAACATTAGCTCAGATTGATATGGACATAATCATAAGGAGGAGGAGGAGGAGGAGGAGGAGGAGGAGGAGGAGGAGGAGGAGGAAGAAGAAGAAGAAGAAGAAGAAGAAGAAGAAGAAGAAGAAGAAGAAGAAGAAGAAGAAGAAGAAGAAGAAGAAGAAGAAGAAGAAGAAGAAGAAGAAGGAGGAGGAGGAGGAGAAGAAGAAGTAGAAGACAACGTAGACGACGACGACGACGAAGAAGAAGAAGAAGAAGAAGAAGAAGAAGAAGAAGAAGAATAAGAAGAAGAAGAAGAAGAAGAAGAAGAAGAAGAAGAAGAAGAAGAAGAAGAAGAAGAAGAAGAAGAAGAAGAAGAAGAAGAAGAAGAAGAAGAAGAAGAAGAAGAAGAAGAAGAAGAAAGAAGAAAAGAAGAAGAAGAAGAAGAAGAAAGAAGAAGAAGAAGAAGAAGAAGAAGAAGAAGAAGAAGAAGAAGAAGAAGAAGAAGAAGAAGAAGAAGAAGAAGAAGAAGAAAAAAGAAGAAGAAGAAGAAGAAGAAGAAGAAGAAGAAGAAGAAGAAGAAGAAGAAGAAGAAAAGAAGAAGAAGAAGAAGAAGAAGAAGAAAGAAGAAGAAGAAGAAGAAGAAGAAGAAGAAGAAGAAGAAGAAGAAGAAGAAGAAGAAGAAGAAGAAGAAGAAGAAGAAGAAGAAGAAGAAGAAGAAGAAGAAGAAAAAAGAAGAAAAAAGAAGAAGAAGAAGAAGAAGAAGAAGAAGAAGAAGAAGAAGAAGAAGAAGAAGAAGAAGAAGAAGAAGAAGAAGAAGAAGAAGAAGAAGAAGAAGAAGAAGAAGAAGAAGAAGAAGAAGAAAGAAGAAGAAGAAGAAGAAGAAGAAGAAGAAGAAGAAGAAGAAGAAGAAGAAGAAGAAGAAGAAGAAGAAAAAGAAGAAGAAGAAGAAAAGAAGAAGAAGAAGAAGAAGAAGAAGAAGAAGAAGAAGAAGAAGAAGAAGAAGAAGAAGAAGAAGAAGAAGAAGAAGAAGAAGAAGAAGAAGAAGAAGAAGAAGAAGAAGATGCGTATTGGGTTTGATCAGGCTTTTTCCATGAGAATGTTATTCCCATGAGAATCCTATGGGAAAGGTCCCATGGGTCGTGATGGTACGGGGCATGCATAAATTACCATGGGATGAGATGGGACAGAAAAATATGTTCCATGGACAATCCTGCTAGGCTTGGCCATGGGAATGTTATTCCCGTGGGAATCCCATAGGAATCCCATGGGAAAGGTCCCATGGGACGGGATAGGACGGGACATACCATGTGATGGGATGGGATGGGACGAAAATTATGTCCCATGGACACGCCTGGGTATGATGCTGAACCTTATTATACACAATCTTTAATATTATATAATTGCAAGGAGAATGGAAATATTACTCGAGAGCAGCGTCCTGGTACAGCTGCCGCCATCTGCCCAAGCTCTTCTCTGAGGGGTTGTCTGTCACATCTTCCAGCATGAGCTCCAGGGCTACCCCAACGTCACTGTCCAGCGTCAGGGCACTCCCATAGAAAGTGTTCCTTCGTTCTCTGGGTCAGAATATACGTTAATGGTTGTTTATTATAACCAGGATGAGAGACAAGAGCAACTGTGCACCTTATGGCTTAAAAAATGATTGCATATAGTTTACAGTACATCGCTGTCAACATCAGCATTTTTCAGCTGATTGTTGAATTCTTGGCAAGATTACGCTTAGTAGTTTGCCATTGCTTTCTGAGCGACCGGCACACATACCCCGTAAGTTACCCACGCGGTTAGAACCGTTACCGATTCTCGCCGTCGTCACATTACTCACGAGAGTATACTGGATTACGGAAAAAGTCGCTAACACCTATGCCAGGGAGACCGGCACAAGATGGCTTATTTGCTCTAATTATACAGGGTATATGTAAAGTCACTACCCTTTGTATGTATACCTCAATTGAAAAATGAAGTACATGGCGTCATCAAAAGATGTACTAAAAATTCATAAAATTAGTTACAATAGTTACTGCTATGATCTAACGCTGTTTTGGGAAAGCTGGAAAGTAACAATTAAGTATTCATTATAACAGGTGTTGGAAATGACCACCGCGGGCTTCAAGACATGACTGTACACGTCTCTTCATATTGTCAAATACTTTCTGCAAAGTTGTTATTTCTTGAATGGTAATTATTATTGCTTCTTTGAGGTCCTCAATTGTGTATACATTGTTTGTGTAAACATTTCTTTCTAAGAAACTCTATAGATAATAATCTAAGGAATGTAGATCTGGAGAACGAGCAGGTCAAATTCCATGTGATATTACTCCATTTGCGAAAATTTCTTCCAAAAAGCGCAATGATGCTCTATCTGTGCGTGTAGTTGCAACGTCTTGCTGGAACCACACTTCTTCTATTTCAGGTGTTCTTACAAAGGCACCAGTATGTCAGTACGTTACCGATAAGTATGTATTGTGTTGTTGAAGAAAGGTTAGTCGACAGATCATCCTCATTGAACATCGAACCATTCATTCCATTAGTGCTAGGATCCCCTCCTTGGTAAATCCCGCAGCGTGTAGCGCCTCACGACACTAGTTCTGTGTTGGTTTATTAATCTTCTTTGGCTTCCTACATAGCGTTCTTGTCTAGCCACACATCTTTTAACTTGCTGTTCTCAAAGTCTGATTGATGATTCACAGTCATCACTTGGTTCTCGCAAACGACTTACTTCTCGTAGAGCATTCAGTATATCAGCCTGGTCGATGGCTTGGCAGCCAATCACAATAGCCTTGCCTGCAAGCCTGTCAACCTGCTCATTTCCTTGTACACTTGCATGCCCTGGCACGAAAATGAAACTAATAATTGCCAGCAGTGACCGCTCCAGAGATAACAACCACTGTCTTCGTATCCACCACATACTCGCTGAGTCACTAAGGAAACATGTCAGAGTGAAGGTCTTTGTCTCGAAACATGTTATTGCTTTTCTTACTGCCATGACTTCCGTAGTTACGAAGATGAAAGCCTGTACTTCAGCCTCCACAGCAGCCGGATTTTCATGTCTACATTTTCTGTCTAGTTGGATGCATTTTAACTCTCTGCACAACAATCTGAACTGGTCGTTCCTCTTATTTGTGAATTACCTTTGATATAATTAGTTAATTGCTGTCACTGTCAGGTCTTACTCAGATATGACTGAGCTACCGTAGACAGTACTTCCTGCGTTCTTAGAATCCCAATGTTGGGCGGCGCTCATCAAACCCGACACTCCACATTGTGCCAACGGCTTTGGACGGAAGAGGGAAATTGGGAGGGTATAAGCTTTACCCTAGGGCGAGGAAATACAACCTAAAGGCTAAATTTCATGGCACGTCAGACCAGGCCCTAGGCCTTGGTTGGCAACTGGTCCAGGATCGAAGCTCTGACAGGCGGACAGTTAGAGCATTGCTTAACTGACCCAGCAGCTTCTGCAGCTTGTCTTGTTCCAGATGTATTGGTTGTACCTTTCCGCTGGAGTAAACTAGACAGGCTGAGAAACCGATCATGCTGCATGGACAACACATGGTCTCTACATTACAAACTAGACCTTGTGCCACAGAGAAGCATAACTCCATCCTCCGCATTACTGCCATGGGTTGTAGTTATTATGCCTTTTAGTAGCACAATGTAACAAACTATCGTCTGTCGAGAAGATAAGGTACCAGAGAAGGATTACCAAATAAAGACTCCATTTTTGTCTTCTTACATGCAAACATTATTCGTTTTCCTCATCCAAACGTTTTCTTTTCTGATCAACCTAAACAAAGAGATGGGTCTCTTCCATGAATTCATTCCATGGTCAGATGGATGTCCCACAGTTGTAGCTACTCACCCATGTTCTTCTATGATGCCTTGGTTGAACTATCTGGTCATCAACGAATGTTTTCCGGCGTATCAATTCATTTTGAAATGTGAACTGGTCAGATTTTATTTCGTGGAAATAATGCTAGTCTACAGTGTTCTTTGCATAGGGTAAATTGTCCGTTCTCTGAATTCACCCGTTCCTCCTTCGATAAGACTTAATGATGAACCTGTTCCATCTGGATGTCTTCACTGGCTCATCTGTCTGCTTCTTAGCGTCCTATAATACCACAGTGTGCTTGTGCTCACAGCTGTCCACCTTTAGTTATTAGTCATTAGTCGCGGTTCCAACTTTATGGAACGAGTCGTTACCATTATGCTTCATTCCTGTGCCAGAGAGTTTCACACAAAATGCTCCTCACTGCCCCATGTGAGAAGTGGAACAAACAACAGGAGTCTCGACAAACAAACAGCCCTCACCGGTACAGTATGCATAATGCCGCAGCCAGAATGCCAACACAAAACCCCTCCACGAAAAAAACTATTCGTCGTCTATGGAATCGGCAGTCACTAGAAAACCAGCAGCCACACATTACTATATAAGGCAAACCAGTCAGTTCTGCGACAAAGTCGGCCGCCATTATTCTGAACATACAGTTCACGGTCAGATGTAAAAACATTTCAATGCACAGCTGACAACCTATTGTCTGTCAACATTTCATACTTATTACACACGACAGAGCAGATATTTACCTGTATACAATTTCTGTATCCTTTGATTCATCCTTAAACTCCCGTGCCTTGGCAATAATTTTACCCTGTTTATTGTCGTCGATCTTGTCTCTGATTTCTGTTCGCGTCAAGAGAGAGTCACTGACATTTCCAGCCTCCTCCACGTGTTCCTCACTGATGACTTGCAGCAGTGTAGACCCGTACTCATTCGAAGCGGAATCATCTGGCTGACCATCGCAATTTGTGTCAGCAGTTGCTGCTACTGCGTTTGCGCTGTTGGGGAGTGTGTTGTCTTTGAGAGAACTGTCAGTGTGATCAGGGCGGAATCTGAAAACAATATTTGAGCATTTTCAGAGTTTGTAAAAAGATAACTGTAGCACATTTAAACCGTGCCACCTTAAACTCCGATAGTGGGCAATAACTGTAACAGAGTGATCACATCAACCATAGTTCAAGACGCGGTTGTCAACAGCAACGCCAACCTTACGCAGAATAAGCCAACATCCCGAACAGGTGCACTGTGCATAATGCCAACACAAACGTCCTCCACGAAAAATACAGTTCATCATCGACGGAAGCGACAGTCACTAGAAATACTTCATTGACCTTGGTTTTTTCCAACACGGCTCGGTCTCTTTCCGCAGGGCGACCCGTCGAAAGCGCCGCAAAGAGCACGAACTCGATAGCTCCAGCGAATATCAGGTATATATATATATATATATATATATATATATATATATATATATATATATATATATATATATATATATATATATATAATGCTTGCCGTGTACGTTTGTAGAGCAATATGCACTCATGCGCCAAGTGCTAAATATAATTTCGGCCGTCTTTACTTTTCCAAGACATTTCCTGGTAGCCATTTAGGACGTAGTCGACCTGAAAATCAAAGTTGTTAGATTGTCGAGACCCCTGTCTATTCCACTTTTTACATGGGGCTGTGAGGAGCATTGTTTGTGATATTCACCTGCATAGGAACGGAGCATAATGGGGTCGACCCAATGCCGTGAAGTTGGAACCGCGACTAACTAACTAACTAACTAACTAACTATCTAACTAACTAACTAGCTAACTAACTAACTAACTAACTAACTAACTAGCTAACTAACTAACTAGCTAACTAACTAGCTAACTGACTAACTAACTAACTAACTAACTAACTAACTAACTAAGTAACTAACTAACTAACTAACTAACTAAACTAAACTAAACTAACTAACTAAATCAAATTTAATTATGAAAAATCCACTATCGTAAGTAATCCTTTATTACTTTAGTGTCGTCCCTGGAGTGAGGGGAATCAACACCCACATTTTTATTAACCCAATATTATTGTCCTAGAGAAACCTCTAGACTCCGTCCACAAAACTCCGTCGGTCTGCAAACACCTCTTTCTTACTCTCACTCACCCCTGGATCATGCCCCCTCTCACTCCTCCCCAACACAACATACTCCACACCTCTAGCTTTAACAAATAAATACAAAATAATTTATTAAGCAAAGAGTATGTGTGTGAGAAGTGCGTGTGTGTAATGTGTAGAATGTATGTCGAATTCTAGTGTGTCTGTAGATTCAGAGCAGCAGATCAGGAGCCAAGTCAGATGATCATCATAGCAAGGGTACGCCACAGCATGATAGCTTAGTACGTGTACACCTCACCCGGTGATGCGTCTCTTCTTCCAGACGTTGACTTTCTCCGGGATCCACTGGGTCGACTAGATGCATGATCCACCAAGAATTGTTATTGTATAACCCCAATCCTGGATCTGTCACTCACTATAATGACTAAGGTCCCTATAACTCAAATAGGTACGGATCGCTATACTGTGAAACTAGGTTTAAATGTCACAAGTCTCACATTTGTTCTAATCCATGTTCATAGATTGTCACACACAAACTGTTCTAAAGTAATTCTTCACTGCACTAAATTATTCCACGAGAGCTTCATGTTCAAATGTCTTTCTCTAAACTCTAATGTTCAGTGGTATGTGGTGAAGAAACGAGTATCACCCGACCTGGGTGCATCCCGATTGTAAAAGAATCGTTTATAATGTTTCTCTCACTTGAGCCCGGTTCGTATAAACCCTCTGGATTCTAGGCCTAGCATAAACAGTGCTGATTGTATTTTCTTCTTGGTATTTATTCATCTTATAAAATAAAGTGAATGTTAGTTGGATGTTCTTCTTAAGGAGAGTTGACCTCCATCAAACCCAGTGTAGAGCTTCCTCATAGACGTAGGGGTACCTGTCAGAGAAAGAGACCACATCTGGTGAAGGCCGCCTGATACTAATCCCTACTAGCTGAATGTAGGCCTACTGCCTTGCTCAGAGAGTTATCACTGAACTAAACTCTGTCAAGGATCAGAGTGGCTCATCCCTTAAATATGAATTAGGTTAAGACAAGGAAAGATCAATAACGGAGTGCAGAACCCCAGTGGGCAACCCACTGAAAGATCCCACTATTGGACACTTTCCCCACCTCCCAACCAATTCCTAATCTCTCCAAATATCACCCTGCTACACTATTCACACTAGCAGAGCTAATCATCACTTCACTACTCTAACTAGTTTTACCAAGGCAACTGCTCATATTAATTAGGCTTAAATATACTATCAATACTACCTTATGCAATACCGCATCATTCCTGGATGGCCTCTACACTTTGCCATAAAGACACTTGTTATTTAATTTTTAATTAATCTAACACTGTAGAGCTCTCCGAACTTCATAACTGCGGTAACAATACACGTCAATCCTAGTCAATTTCCTTGGCCACACTAATGTACACAACTCTTGTATCTGTCAAGAGCTGGGAGTGTTCCAGTGAAGTCTTTGATGTCACGCAGGTGTCCCCCAAGGGCACTAACTATTTCCTGAAATCTTATGTCCCCTTGGTTTAACCAATGCAAAAGTGATTCCCCTTGTTGCAACTTCCAAAACAAGATAGCGAGTTCCTGCATTCTCCCAACAACGGGTTTCAATAACAAGCCGCCAATTCGTTTGATGTCGGAGAATTCTCAATGACAGACGGGACTGTTTCATCTCCCGAGTTGGGCAATTCTACTTGGATCCGACTTGTTTTTTCTGTACTTGTTAAAACAATTGTGGCCTTGAAAACATGCTGTGAATCAGACTGTCTGTATTATCGTAATCTGGTTAATCCACAGTGATTTCATGACATCCACTTCGATGCAAATTGAACATTTGACCACAGATATTCACACTGTTTATAACTATTACTCCTCTATATCATGACTATTACTCCTCTATATCATAACTTTTACTCCACTATATCATAACTATTACACATCTAAACCATAACTATTACTCCTGTATATCATAACTATTACTCCTCTATATCATAACTGTTACTCCTCTATATCAAAGCTATTACTCCTCTATATCATAACTATTACTCCTCTATATCAAAACTATTACTCCTCTATATCATTTATATCTTCTAACTATGAACCGAATTTCTAGAACGCCAGACCGGATTTCTGTCTCTGGCAATACAATGTGTATTATAGCATATCATACCTTGACCACAACAAACCAACCAATCAATAAACCAACCGATCAACAAACCAATCATTCAACCAACCAATCAATCAGCAAACTAACTAACTAGCAAACCAACGAACCACATAATAAAGCATCCAATCAACAACAACAAAGAAGCAACAAACCTACCAATCAACAAACGATCCAATCAACAAGCCAACCAATCCACAAACCAACCACTCATCAAACAAACAAATCAGACAACCAACCAACCATTTAGCAAACCGTCCAATCAACAACGACAACAACAACAACAACAACAACAACAACAACAACAACAACAACAACAACAACAACAACAACAACAACAACAACAACAACAACGACGACAATGACAACAACAACAACAACAACAACGAGCAACAAACCAACCATTCAACAAACCATCCAATCAATAACAACAAAAAATCCATCAAACCAACCATTCAACAAACCAACCATTCAACAAACCAACCATTCAACAAACCATCCAATCAACAACAAAAAATCCATCAAACCAACCATTCCACAAACCAACCATTCAACAAACCAACAATTCAACAAACAAACAATTCAACAAACCAACCATTCAACAAACCAACCATTCAACAAACCAACCATTCAACAAAACAACCATTCAACAAACCATCCAATCAACAACAACAAAAAATCCATCAAACCAACCATTCAACAAACCAACCATTCAACAAACCAACCGTTCAACAAACCAACCATTCAACAAACCAACCATTCAACAAACCAACCATTCAACAAACCAACCATTCAACAAACCAACCATTCAACAAACCAACCTATTAAGCTCACAGTTAATATTCCAGCTAATCGCCGTCCCAACAGTCAGATGCTTACCTGTAAGCACTGGTTGGTCGCAGTAACAGACCGGCCAGGATGAAATGGAGCTCAAATGCCGACAAGATAAAGTAGGCGCCGCTTACACCGTACTCCTTCCTCACAGCTCTGATTAAAAAAGGGGCGATAATGGTGGCCGCACTTCCACCACACCATGGGACTATACTGGCTCGGGAGCGAAGTCTTTTAAAATAGTGCGGTATCAAGGCGATGGCTGGCACAAAGATAATGCCGTGACCTATACCTTCAGAAGATAGAAAGACAGTTGTTATCACCACTTTTACTTGTAGAATGGCCAGTAGTTGAGACTCTACAAGCCCTTTTTAAGCAAAATATTAGTCTGCCATTCCAGTTCTGTATATCCGACTGTCACTACTGCAAGTATACCATTGCCGGTGTATGCAAGAAAGTTTTTTTCTGAGGTGACAAATATAAAGTCATCTTCCCAAAGTTGTTTCCACAGTGTGTGCATGCTAGAATATGTTATTCCCCTTCCGGTGGATTAAAACAGACCAGTATTATTTCACGAGGACTCGATCATACATCTTAGAATATTTCAGGCGAGCATTCTAACCTCTTGGCCACATATTCATCATGACACGTTTGCACAGGAAGAAAGATTCCACGGAGAGCTAGAAACAAAATGCCAAAATTTTAAAAAAAATTAAAATTAAAAATACTGTGACTTATCGACTGTCGCCTTTCATCAAACATTCACATATTAGGATGAAAGTCATGCGATATGTAACTCATCGTGTGTTTGTTCCAACACTCTATTATCAATGTCAGACCTGGTCTTAGCAATATCCGACCAGAAAAGATTCGTCATTTGTGAGATGACATGCGTGACATGACATTTGTGAGATGATTGTGTGAGATGACGTATGTGATATGACATGTGTGAGATGATATATATGCGATATGATATGTGTGAGATGATATGTGTGAGGTGACATATGTGAAATAGTATGTTTGACATGACATATGGGCGATATTCCATATCTGTGAGTTCATTTGTGAGTTGACATGCGTGAGATGACATGCTTGAGATGACATGCCTCATATGACATGCGTGAGAAGGGCTGATGAGGACATCAAACACATAGTTTGATAAATGACAGCAGGATCATGAAGGCGTAACATCATACATCAAAGCCATCAAGAGATGACACAGAACGTGGCTTGAACAAACAGTGAAATATATGGATATACAGCCATCGTAAAGTAAACAAAACGATAGATCGGACACCAACGAGGGCATCCTATAACAAACACAAAGCATAGAAAGTAGTTTGGGCATATTATGAGAACAATATATGATCAACTGCAATGTGCATACAACTAAACAATTATTGTGATTTATAGTATACTTGCAGACCCGGCCCGGCTGCGCCCAGTTCCTGGTGGGGAGCATCTCATTTAAATCATATCAGTTGTCATATAAGCTCCCGTTCCCGTTCCCGACTATCTGTCTGTCTGTCTGTCTGTCTATCTATCTGTCCGTATGTCTGTCTGTCTGACCCGGCCCGGCTTCGCCCAGCGCCTGATGGGGAGCATCTCATCTAATTCATATAAGTAGTCATATAAGTTCCCGTTCCCGACTATCTGTCTGTCTGTCTGTCTGTCCGTTCCTCCCTCCCTCTCTGTCTGTCTGCCTGTCTGCCTGTCTGTCTAATCATTTATTGGTTGCAGTTAGAACAACCTTAGATAAACGAAGACCAACTTACAAAATGCATTAGAAAGAGCACTTGAAAGGTCTTTACATCTTCCCCCAACAATTAACTTGGGTAAAAGGAGCGGCGGCAGCAGCAGCAGCAGAAGAAGAAAAAGGAAGAGTAGGAGGAGGGAGGAAGAAGAGGGTGGAGGAGGGAGGAGGAAGGAGGAGGAGGAGGGAGGAAGAGATAGGCGGAGAGAGGAGGAGGAGGGAGGAGGAGGGAGGAGGAGGAGTAGGGAGGAATAGGAGGGAGCAGGAGGGATTAGGAGGAGGGGGAAAGAGGAGAAGGAGGAGGGGGGAGGAGAAGGAAGAGGGAGGAGGAAGGAGGAGGAAGGAGGAGGAGAGGAGGAGCAGGGAAGAGGAGGAGGAGGGACGAGGAGGGAGGAGGAAGGAGGAGGAAGAGGGAGGAGGGGGAGGAGGAGGAGGACGGAGAAAGAGGAGGAGGAGGGAGAAGGGGGAGGAGGGAGAGGGAGGAGGAGAAGGGAGGAGGAGGGAGAAGAAGGAGGAGGGAGGAGGAAGAAGAGGGAGGAGAGGGAGGAGGAGGAGGGAGGAGGAGGAGGAGGAGGGAGAAGGAGAACGCAGGAGGAGGAGGGGGCGGAGGAGGGAGGGGGAGAGGGAGGAGGAGGGAGGAAGAGGAGGGAGGAGGAGGAGAGAGGAGGAGGAGGGAGGAGGGAGGAGGAAGGAGGAGAGAGAAGGAGGAGGAGGAAGGAGGAGGAAGAGGGAGGAGGGGGCGGAGGAGAGAGGAGGAAGAGAGAGGAGGAAGAGGGAGGAGGAGGGAGAAGGAGGAAGGAGAAGGAGGGACGAGGAGAACGCTGGAAGAGGAGGGGGAGGAGGAGAGAGAGGGAGGAGGAGGGAGGAGGAGGGAGAAGGAGGAGGAAGGAGGAGAAAGAGGGAGGAGGGGGAGGAGGAGGGATGAGGAAGAGGGAGGAGGAGGGAGAAGGAGGAGAAGGAGGGAGGAGGAGAACACAGGAGGAGGAAAGGGAGGAGGAGGGAGGAAGAGGGAGGAGGAGGAGAGAGGAGGAGGGAGAAGGAGGAGGAAGGAAGAAGTAGAAGGATTAGGGAGAAGAGGAGGGAGGAGAAGGAGGGGGAGGAGGAGGAGGAATGATGAGGAGGGAGGAGGAGGAAGAGGGATGAGGAGGGGTGTGGAGGAAGGAGGAGGAGGGAGGAGGAGGAGGAGGGAGGAAAATGGAGGAGGAGGAGAGAGGAGGTGGAGGGAGGAGGAGAAGGGAGGAGGGATGAGGAGGAGGGTGGAGGAGAGGGAGGAGGAGGGAGGAGGAGGGGGAGAATGGAGGGGAAGGAGGGAGGAAGAGGGAGGAGAAGGAGGAGGAGGGACGAGGGGGAGGAGGAGGAGGGAAGAGGAGGAGGAGGAGGGAGGAGGAGAGAGGAGGAGGGAGGAGGAAGGAAGAGGAGTGATTAGGAGGAGGGTGGAGGTAGGAGGAGGAAGAGGGAGGAGGAGGGAGGAGGGGGAAGAGGGAGGAGGAGGAAGAGGATGGAGGAGGATGGAGGAAGCAGAGGGAGGAGGGGGAGTGGAAGAGGAAGAGGGTAGGAGGAGGAGGAGGGGAGAGGAGGAGGATTATAACGCATATCCTGTAGATTTAATAATGGCTGAAGTTGTTCCATGTCTTCTTAAAGTTGGCGACAGTGTAAAGAAATCTAAAATCCTCAAACTTGATAGTGATAATGTAACTATTATTTATTTATTATGTTGTTAATCACCGACATGACTGTAGATCTTTAGCATAAAAAGATGAGTTACAATGTTATGCATTATGCATTATTTTTATGAAAACTTTGAAAATGCCTTAAAGATTATATCATTGTTTATTATAACTCATATGCCGGTAAATAACAATAGACAAAGAGGTTATAAATATTTGAAAACGATGCAACAATATGACTATAAGGTATACAGAAAAGTTATTAAAAGTTATGCCCCTTGAAATAACTTTTCTAGAGTTAAGTCCCCTCGCTATATATAAATAATAATGTAAAATGGGAAATTAAATAATATTAAGTAAGCAGTCGATTTAACACTTAAAAAATATCACAGTTGGCTGCGCTGGAATGAAGGGAAGGCGTGTAGAAAATGTCATCTCAATCGGATAGAGCGTTCGCGAACGCATAAAGGACATACACACACACATTGCCTTTTATATATAAGACTAGCTGACCCTGCCCGGCTTCGCCCAGACCCTGGTGGGGAGCATCTCATTTAATTCATATAAGTAGTCATATAAGTTCTCGTTCCCGTTATCGACTGTCTGTCTGTCTGTCTGTCTGTCTGTCTGTCTGTCTGTCTGTCTGTCTGTCTGTCTGTCTGTCTGTCTGTCTGTCTGTCTGTCTGACCCGGCCCGGCATTGCCCAGCTCCTGGTGTGGAGCATCTCATTTAATTCATATAAGTAGTCATATAAGTTCCCTTTCCCGACTGTCTATCTGTCTGTCTATCTGTCTGTCTATCTGTCTGCCTGACCCTACCCGGCTTCGCCTAGTCCCTGGTGGGGAGCATCTCATTTAATTCATATAAGTAGTGATATAAGTTCCCGTTCCCGATACCGACTATCTGTCTGTCTGTCTGTCTGTCTGTCTGTCTGTCTGTCTGTCTGTCTGTCTGTCTGACCCGGCCCGGCATCACCCAGCTCCTGGTGTGAAGCATCTCATTTAATTTATATAAGTAGTCATATAAGTTCCTGTTCCCGACTGTCTATCTGTCTGTCTGTCTGTCTGCCTGACCCTGTCCGGCTTCGCCCAGTCCCTGGTGGGGAGTATCTCATTTAATTAATATAAGTAGTCATATAAGTTCTCATTAAATTCATACAACAACAAAAGTAACTTAAAAGAATGTCCTTCCGCACACCATCCATTATTTTTAATGAAAACTCTTTCTAATCACCTGCATGACTACAGTAACTTCTTAAGCAAAAAAAAGATGAGTTACAATGTTATGCATTGTGCATTATTTTTATGAAAACTTTGAAAATGCCTTGTATCATTGTATCATTATTTATTATAACTCATATGCCGGTACATAACTATGGACAAAGAGTTTATAAATCTTTGAAAACGATGCCACAATATGACTATAAGTTATACAGAAAAGTTACGCACCTTGAAATAACTTTTACAGAGTTAGGTCCCCTGAGATATATGAAATTATGATGAAAAATGAAAAATGAAATAATACTGAGAAAGCAGGCGATTTCACACTAACAAAATATCACAGTTGGCAGCTCTGGAATGAAAGGAAGGCGTGTAGAAAATTTCATCTCAATCGGATGGGCCGTTCGCGAACGTATAAAGGATATACATACATACATACATACATACATACATACATACATACATACATACAGATGGACGGAGATCGCCTTTTATATATAAGATGTAGGCCAAGAAAACGATATATCCACACCAAGGACACTATAACAAACACGAATACGACAACAAGGCAACACATCTTGCCTTTCATCGCAGGCATATGCTCACAAGTACCCTGTACTTAACGACAACTGTGGGTTACAAAGAAATCATCCATTGGGAGATAGACAGACAATAGAGGTGTAGTAAACTGTGTATATATAGAAAGATCATTATATGCAATAAACAAGGCAAAAGACAGAGGAAGACCCAAAACACAAATGGAGAAGAGCAGCGGAGACAGAAATAAATACTATGTGGAGGACATGGACACAACTGTATGGGACAGTCAAGGACTGGACAGCCTGGGCTGAGTGGGCTGACTGCACTCCAATAAGAGGATACTGGACTAAAGAAGAAGGTGAAGAATCTGTGTGACCATGTCATGGAATGTACAGTTACAATTCACTCTGAAGCAACGACGTTCCATTGAGTGTTATCAATTGGGACCAGAAGCTACCAAACGTGAGCTAGTCAAAATGAGGATTTTTGAGTACTGTCACAATAAATCTTGGAGGTCGATCGATGACAGAAAGTCGCACCAAACGTCTACAAACAGCCGGCATTTCTTTAATTTGTTGTTGATCGAGGAAGGATTATAGCGTCATACGTCTGCAAGGCGGCAGCCATCCTTTGAAGTTGGAGACACTCTGTCTGGATGTAAGGCGGCCAGAGCTTTTGTTGTGGGGACACGAATTCTCTAGTTCACAGGCGGGCAAAACTTTTTGTTGTACGGGAAACAGGTCCCCATATGAAAGCGGAATGGACGGCGGGTTGTTTCCATCCAGTCTAAAAAGGAGAGATAAATTAACTTCTAGAATGTCTAGTGTCTAGACAGTTTTGTGATGTCACTCAGACAAAAGTATTAAAAAGAGTTGGGGGTAAACAACTTTGGGTTAGTCGACCAAAAGTTGTGAAGCGCTACGGATGTGTGCAATATTTCTAGTTTGTTTCTAGAGACAGACTATGGTGTTTATTGTTGATTTCTATCGGCGGACATCTATCCAGCGTGTGATTTCATAGTCTCCATCTCAAACAGGAATAACTATATGGTTCCACTAGATTGTAACACCAACTAGAAGGAAAGTCATGGCGCGAGTATTGAAGGCAGAGTTTACTGAGAGGCTTTTGCACTGGGTCCATAACACAGAGGGTCTGCAAGAACCTGGCCTCTGCTGAGCAGGAAACGAGGAGTATATATAGTGTGTTTCCTAAGTGATAGTTTACATCACAGTAAAATAAAGACACTGACAATAACACCTGTACCAGGAACATTAGTAGATATAGCTACCTGGAACATTAACATTGTGTGTTAACATTGGGGAATTCCTATCATTACCAAGTACCAGTGTGTATTACAATTGGGGAATTCCTACAAAAAGTGAAATACTAACATTTAGTTTTCAAAGTGACAGTAACTTTATTTTAGGATTTTCTGATCACAGAATTTTTATGAACAGAGTAGTTACACTGTGTGTGTTAGAGTGATGATCAATATTGGACTGTTTCCACTATTGATGACCAAGCATCTGGATTGTCCAAGAGCTATCTGATAAAGTCGACACTTGGCCTGAGAGACACATCATTTGGGTGAGGTTTTCTGTCCATCATATATGGTGCTGTTGTGTGGCCAGTACAGTGAGGAAACAGACTTTGCTCCTGAGATATTCGATCTGACTCTACATACACGCTAGATGATACGACAGACATTCTACACCTACACTTTGCACATACATGACACTTTTCTATATTAAACTAAATTTTTGTTTTTGTTAGAGCCAGTGTTGTGTAGTGTGTTTTGGGAAAAGAAAGAGAGGGGGCTTGGTTTAGTTGGAAGAGAGAGAGAGAAAGAGAGAGAGAGAGAGAGAGAGAGAGAGAGAGAGAGAGAGAGAGAGAGAGAGAGAGAGAGAGATCCAGGAACCGACGGGGTGTTGTGGACAGAAAGCTGGGAGATCCTCAAGATATTGATATGGGGTTACAAGGATGTCGGTGTTGATTCCCCTCACCCCAGGGACGACACTTATATAAAATACTACATTACTGGGTACTCGACACGGGATATCTCGACACGGGATATTTCGACACGGGATATTTCGACACGGGATATTTCGACACGTGATATTTTGACACGGGATATCTCGACACGGGATATTTTGACACGGGATATCTTGACACGGGATCGCCTGACACGGGATATCTCGACACGGGACGGTGATATCATATTAATGAGGATCTAGCTAGGGTGAATGTGGATAGGAGTTAAGACACATATCTTACCTGTTCTCACTTCACACGTCTACATAGGTCTTTGGTCCTAATTCTACTCTTGTAATTGAGAGATTGTTTTGTGTTGTGCTGTGTGGTGTTAAATATATAGATACAATTTAACCAGTAGATATCTATATATTGTTTAGAGAAATTTACACTCAACCTGCTGACTCACCTCTCTGAAATATGGCCACTCCTAAATTGGATTTGGCAGACCTAAGGGCAAGGGGGGAAGGAGTGGGCTTGTCGGGTTGTGCACTAAAAGATTACATACAGGAGGTGGAGAGAGATTTTCATCAAGCAGAAAGGGAAGATCGGAAGGCTGAGATGGAATTAAGAAAGATGGAGTTAGAGACTAAGAGAATAGAAGCTGAGCAAGCCACTAAAAGGTTAGAACTTGAAGCTGAACAAGCTGCAAAGAAACTTGAAGCTGAACAAGCTGTTAAGAAACTTGAAGCTGAACAAGCTGTTAAGAAACTTGAAGCTGAACAAGCTGTTAATAAACTTGAAGCTGAGCAAGCTGCTAAGAAACTTGAAGCTGAGCAAGCTGCTAAGAGACTGGAAGCTAAACAAGAAGCTCAGAAAAGGGAGCATGAGTACCGAATGCGGGAACTCGAGCTTAAGAGACAATCTGGTGCGGGAACTGAGGGAGCAATGGGAGGTTCCTCTCTCCCTGGCTCACACTCAGTGGGTGGACATAGCTACCATGCTATGAAGTTTCCTTTGGCTGTCTACGAAGAAGACAAAGAGAAGATCGAACAGTACTTACAACGCTTCGAGGCCATGTCTGTTGCTATGGGTCTGGATCAGTGTTTCCCAACGTGGGGCCCACGCCCCACAGGGGGGCAATTTGACTGTTAAGAGGGGCAATTCGAAAATGGAAGAAATCGGCTGAATATAACAAAACGGGGAGACTTGAGACTGAAGTTAACTAAATTAGAACCTGACATAAGATCTCTTTGCAGCAAGCATCAAGCGCAAGGATCTCATTAAATTTAAATAATAAATAATTACTAATAATTAAAATAATATAGAAAAATCTTTCATTAAAATTATTTTGTACTTGAATTTCAGTTCTCCATTATATGTTTTGAAAATTTACTTACTGTGTTTGCTCAATAATTACCTAGTGATTTCTTCCTAAAACCTATCATTCAAGTTTCTTTAGTGAACATTTCAATTTTTGAATATTAAAAATAATGTATATGTTGAGGGGGGGGGGCATGGGGCGGGGGAGGGGGGCAATATGAATTTTAGAAAGGCTTAAGTGGGGCATGGTACAAAAAAGGTTGGGAAACACTGGTCTGGATCGTGACAAATGGTGTCTTAAGTTGTCCCAGGGATTACGCGGGACAGGCTACGAGGTCTATTCTCGCCTACCGCCAGTACACGAGAACAATTACGACTAATTGAAAACGGCTCTGCTGAAACGTTTCTAAGTTACGTCACATACCTAACGAAAAAAAAAATTTCGAACAGCGAAACGAGAACCGGGAGAGTTGTTTGCCGCCTACAGTCTGCGTCTGAAATCCTATCTCCATAAGTGGATAGATTTGGCCGAGTTCGCGCATGACTATGAGAGTCTGGAAGAGCTCATGATAGTAGACCAGATGCGAAAGCAAATGTCGAAACCTCTCAGGACATTCTTGGGAGAACAAGGGGCGGAATGTATTGACATCGTGACGAAATTGGTAGAACGGTTCGTCGAGGTACATGGGGAGGCGGGAGAAAACCTTTCCACAAACACCAAAAGTCAGGAGAAAAATGACCGGAAGAAATCCAAAAGCACAGGAACCAAGAAAGTGGAACCATATGTTAAAACTTCAGAGGAGAGTTTGGAGAAGACGAAGGAGGGAAGCAAGAGCACCTCGAGCTCTTCACCAAAAACGACCGTGGTCGGAGAAGTAGTGTTCGATTTGTAAGTCGCCCTCTCACAATACGAGGGAATGCAAATCAAAGGCTAAGAGCCCTCACTTCGTGGCGTGTAAAGTGGCTCCAAGGAGGTTGCCACTGAAAATGCTGAGGTCGACAAGAAAGCTCACAACCAGGAGAGCTCACCGAAGTCCGGCACTAGAAAATCTAGGACAGGGAAATGGTGTAAACACTGCAGGTCGAATACGCATAATGCTAAAGACTCCAGGGTTAAGTCAGGAGATTATCATTTCGTCATGTGCCCAGTAGAACCTAAGGTGGAGGCCACCGAACAGGTCGAGGCCGAGGAAGTGACTCCAGACCAGGATAAGCCACCTGTAGTGGAATTGATAGAGTTTAACGGCCGTCAAGTGGAGTGTTTGTATTACACTGGGCTGGACGGGGAGGCCGTGATTTCTGCGGATCTGGTACACCCAGAACAATTCACAAGTGAGACCATGGAGATACAGCCTGCGCAGAAGAGTGCTGTAGCCATGAAGTTGCCAATCGCCAAAGTGGAGATTCGGTCAAGATATGTTGCCGGCACAATCAAGGCCGCGGTATTGACCGATCCCATTTTTCCCGTCATCCTCGGTTGCCGGTATGTCTTTCTGGGAATGCCCAGGGAGCCAATCCATATGGGAGAAATTCAGACTCGCTCTCAGACGAGAACTGATCAGGCAGAAGCAATTGCCACTAACCCACTGCCAGGGGAGTTGCGAACTGCCCAGGGTGAGGATGCCACCTTACGTCCTTGCTACAAAAAGCTGCAGAGAAGTGCTGATCCACCAAAACGGGGGCAGTACTATATGAAGAATAGGATACTCTACAGGAGAGCCGGAAGGGGAGACAACTTACACGATCAGTTGGTGGCCCCGAAGGCCTACCGTTCCCAAATTCTTCATATGGGGCATACCATCTCATTTAATGGGCATATGGGTATTGCCACTACCATGCAGCGAAGTTCCTGCCATTACTATTGGCCGGGAATGACCGGTGATGTGCGTCGGTATGTGAAGTCATGCCCTGAGTGCCAGAGGGTGGCACCGAAACATTTGACAGCGCCGGTGTTCTTGGGTGAAATGCCAATCATGAACTCTCCTTTTGAGAGGGTAGCCATCGATATCGTGAGTCCACTTCCTAGGACTAGGAAGAGGAACATGTACATACTTACAATGGTGGATTGCTGTACGATGTGGGGTGAAGCCATACCATTGACCACAATTGACTCGAAACGAGTGGCAGACGCACTGATGGAGACCTTTACCAGATTAGGCCTCCCTAATCAAATTGTGACGGACAATGGGTCCCAGGTTCTTGAGTCTCATAAGCAGATACTGACTGATAAACCAGGACGAACGAGGTTGGTTGAATTCGAGATGATCTAAACCACCCAAGAGCCTGTTCGCCAAAAGGTTTACCCAGTGCCATTCTCTAAAGAAAAGGCCCTGCAGGAGAAAATACAGAAACTGCTGAAGGATGACGTGATTGCGCCATCCACATTCCCATACAATGCGTGGGTGGTGTTGTTACGCAAACCAAGTGGAGAACACCGGTTGTGTATAGACTATCGACTCTTGAACAGTCACACTCAATTTCAGGTGGAGCCTTTGCCGAATCCAAATCAGTTATTCGCTAGGCTCCATAAGGCTAGGTACTTCTCAAAAGGGGATCTGAGTCGGATTATCAGATCCCGGTCAAACCAGAGCTTCGACCCCTGCCAGCTTTCAGTACCCCCAGTGGACACTATGAATTCAAGGTCATGTCTTTTGGACTCAGCAATGCACCTAGTGTGTTTACTCGCATGATGAGGACCTTGCTAGATCCCTTACAGGATCCGTCCATCATCTCGTTCATGGGTGATATACTGATTGCTAGTGACAGCATGGATGACCATTTGCAATCATTGGATAAAGTTTTTAATATGCTCAGGGAAGCAGGCTTACCGCTCGCCCAACCAAGTGCATGATTGGTTACCAGACTCTGGAATTTCTAGGTCAAACCATCACTCCAGGACAAATTGTCCAAGAGGAGAAGAACCTAGAAAAGATCAGACGTGCTCCAAGGCCAAAAAAACGAAGAAGAATGTGCGATCCTTTCTCTCGTTGTGTGGGTTCTACCAAAACTTCATCCCGCATTTAACTGAACTGGGAGCTCCATTAACGGAAACCTTGAAAAAGGGATTTCCGGATCCAATCGTATGGACACCCGAGTGCGAGAGTGCATAAAGTCAGTTGAAGGAGGTCTTGGTCAGCAAACCTGTTTTACAGCTCCCCGACCTTTCCAAGCCATTTGTGTTGAGAACGGATGCGAGTGGGATTGGAATTGGGGTAGCCTTGTTGCAGGAAGGGAAAGACGATGCTTCGGTTTTGAAATCAGTGGCATACGCAAGCAAGAGACTTCTCCCGACTGAAAGGAATTATTCTAACGTCGAGAGGGAGTGTTTGTCTCTCGTATGGGCCGTGCAAAATTTCCAGCCCTATTTGTATGGAGTTCTGTTTCGGGTCCAGTCGGATCATCAACCTTTGATGTTCCTGGCCACTTCTCTGAAGCTCGACGCCCTTTTGATGCAGTGGTCGTTGCTGCTTCAGCCCTACCACTACACAGTGGAGTATATACCTGGGAAGGAAAATGTTGGAGCTGACTTCCTGTCAAGACACCCAGCTCTTGAAGAAGAGGAATAGATCATCTGGATCGAACTTTCAATGAGAAAGAGTTGATGCGAACTACTCTCTTAAGAGGGGGCCCATGTCACAATACATCTTGGAGGTCGATCGATGACAGAAAGTCGCACTAAACTTCTACAAACAGCCGGCATTTCTTTAATGTGTTGTTGATCGAGGAAGGATTATAGCGCCATACGTCTGCAAGGCAGTAGCCATCCTTTGATGTTAGAGACACTCTGTCTGGATGTAGGGTGGCCAGATCTTTTGTTGTGGGGACACAAATTCCCAAGTTCACAGGCGGGCAAGACTTTGTTGTACGGGAAACAGGTGCTCAGATGAAAGCGAAATAGACGGCTGGTTGTTTCCATCCAGTCTAAAAAGGAGAGAAAAAATAGCTTCTAGAATGTCTAGTGTCTAGACAGTTTTGTGACGTCACTCAGACAAAAGTATTAAAAAGAGTTGGGGGTAAACAACTTTGGGGTAGTCGACCAAAAGTTGTGAAGCGCTACAGATGTGTGCAATATTCCTAGTTTGTTTATAGAGATAGACTATAGTGTCTATTGTTGATTTCTATCGGCGGACATCTATCCAGTGTGTGATTTCATAGTCTCCATCTCAAACAGGAATAACTATATGGTTCCACTAGATTGTAACACCAACTAGAAGAAAAGTCATGGCTCGAGTATTAAAGGCAGAGTTTACTGAGAGGCTTTTGCACTGGGTCCATAACACAGAGGGTCTGCAGGAACCTGGCCTCTGCTGAGCAGGAAACTAGGAGTATATATAGTGTGTTTCCTAAGTGATAGTATATAGTGTGTTTCCTAAGTGATAGTTTACATGACAGTAAAATAAAGACACTGACAATAACACCTGTACCAGGAACATCAGTAGATATAGCTACCTGGAACATTAACATTGTGTTTTAACATTGGGGAATTCCTATCATTACCAAGTACCAGTGTGTATTACAAATGGGGAATTCCTACAAAAAGTGAAATACTAACATTTAGTTTTCAAAGTGACAGCAACATTATTTTAGGATTATCTGATCACAGAACATTTATGAACAGAGTAGTTACACTGTGTGTGTTAGAGTGATGATCAATATTGGACTGTTTTTACTATTGATGACCAAGCATCTGGATTGTCCAAGAGCTATCTGATAAAGTCGACACTAGGCCTGAGAGACACATCATTTGGGTGAGGTTTTCTGTCCATCATATATGGTGCTGTTGTGTGGCCAGTACAGTGAGGAAACAGACTTTGCTCCTGAGATATTCGGTCTGACTCTATAAACACGCTAGATGATACGACAGACATTCTACACATACACTTTGCACATACATGACACTTTTCTATATTAAGCTAATTTGTTTTTTTTCTTAGAGCCAGAGTTGTGTAGTGTGTTTTGGGAAACGAAAGAGAGGGGGCTTGGTTTAGTAGTAAGAGAGAGAGAGAGAGAGAGAGAGAGAGAGAGAGAGAGAGAGAGAGAGAGAGAGATCCAGGGACTGACGGGGTGTTGTGGACAGAAAGCTGGGAGATCCTCAAGATATTGATATGGGGTTAAAAGGATGTCGGTGTTGATTCCCCTCACCCCACGGGCGACAGTTATATAAAATACAAGCACATTGACTCGTAGTAAATAGAACTGAGGTGTGTAGGTCATAGAAGACAGCCAGTCCCCATTCTGCTATTCAATTCTTTAGGGTAGTTTGGTAGCACATTAGCTACTTCGCATGCCTTCCAGTACGGTGGACATGTTTTCGAATCTTCATCCAGGTAGAGATATTTATAAACATTGACGTCGTCTTCCTGGTCGAGGACCAACAATTATTATGGGAAGTAATAGATCCCGGTATAACAATCATCGCCTTGTGGATCGAATGTCGATTGGTCTAAAATATAGTGCTAGCAAAATATACCCGATATGCCTAAAGAAGTATGAACCGGTCCTTTACTGTTTACTTAATAACAACTACGTGCACGTATTGTCTCGGGTACTTACCTTTCATGGCCACAAGGGCAATGAACGTGCCCATATTTGGTGCGAAAGACGCTCCTAGTGACAACGCAGAAGTTAGACACCCGCCTAGAATCAAACATCTTCGTTCCTTCAGCTTGGGCATGAGAAAGTTGGCTGTCAGCACAGCTGAGGACATGAGAATTGACAATCAACACAGCTGAGGATATGAGAGTTGACAATCAATACAGCAGATGACATTAGAGTTGATAATCAACACAGCTGAGGACATGAGAGTTGACAATCAGTGCAACAGAGGACATGAGTGACAATCACCACAGCTGAGGACATGAGAGTTGACAACCCATACAGCTAAGAATAAGAGAGTTGACAATCCACACAGATGACGGCATGAAAGTTGACAATCAATACAGCTGTGGACATGAGAGTTGACAATCAACACAGCTAAGGACATGAGATTTGACAATCAACACAGCTGAGGAAATAAGAGGTAGCATTCAATACAGCAGATGACATGAGAGTTGACAATCAACATAGCTGAGGACACGAGAAACATTAAGCATAGCTGAGGACTTGAGAGTTGACAATCAATATAGCAGAGGTCATGAGAGACAATCAATACAGCAGAGAAATGAGAGTTGACAATCAATACAGCAGAGGAAATGAGAGTTGACAATCAACATAGCTGAGGACACGAGAAATCTTCAGCATAGCTGAGGACTTGAGAGTTGACAATCAATACAGCTGAGGTCATGAGAGACAATCAATACAGCAGAGGAAATGATAGTTGACAATCAATACAGCAGAGGACATGAGAGACAAACAACACAGCTGAAGACACCAGAGACAATTAACACAGCTGAGGATACGAGAGACAATCAACTCAGTTGAGGACATGAGAGAAATCAGCACAGCAGAGAACACGAGAGGCAAACAACACAGTTGAAGGTATGAGAGGCAATCAACACAGTTGAGGACATGCGAGACAATCATCACAGTTGAGGACATGCGAGTTGACAATCAACAGAGTTGAGGACATGAGACACAATCATCAAACTGTGTTTTTGTCTCAACCATACTACGTGGTCAAGCTATCCAGGTATTTACTTCTCTGCCTTCTCCTTGTTCTTTCCCTCTCAATCTTGCCAGTTGTCACCAAGTACTCCAATTTATTGTTATCATCACGTGTCCAAAAGTTGTGGCTGTCGATGTCAAATTTCTCTACTCTGTTTACATGTTTCATTTGTTTCTTGTAGGACTTGGTCATTTATTTTTCTGTCTGTACATGGTACTGAAGTCATGTCTCGTCAATTTATAGACAGTTAGAGAATGTAGACAAGTGCCCAGTATCCACATTGCAGGTGTCTAGGGTGCTGCAGATTTCAGTGTATAAATAAACTCAGAACGTTTTCCACAAACAACCCGAAGGACAATCTCTACTGGCCCCAAGGATATTCTCATTTATGTGTATACTACACTGTGGTACTTTTTTCTTCCTAGTGACGACCATAATCTACGTCCTCTACTTACAAGGAAAGTATATTCCTATTTGTTCACTCTGTACGACAACAGCATCTACTTAAGATTGCAGGTAATGCTCATTGTATGCAATCATTACTGTATCGTCAGCATATCTAATGTTAATGATGTTACGTCGCCCTGATGGTGTGTCCGTTAATATCTTCTCGATTTTCTAAGACATTTTCACTTAACATTGGTATAACGCCCTCTCTGGGTGTCAGAAATCGATTAGTGAAATTACAGTCGTAGTCTTTAATGTAGTAATTGATTATTGTCTGTAGTGGGTTGAAGTGCTGCACAGAACCTGTACTAATGTATGGATGTGAAGTGTCGACAATTAGCAGATAATCTGAACAACATTTGATGGCTGTGGAAATGTGGTTTATGAGGAAAATGCAAAGAATACCATGTATAGACAGACAAAAACGATGAATAAGTGCGATAAATAATTAAAAACCGTAAACTGATTAGATAAATTAGGCGTAGACAGCCACAAATTTTAGGTCACGCTACGATAAGAAATAAACTGTAGAAGTTAGTGACAACTGGCGAGATTGAGGGAAGGGAACAAAGGGAAGGCAGAGAAGTACATAAATGGATGGATGGCGGCATGGTATGATCGAGTCAAGACCACTGAGCAAATCCACGACTCTGGTGATCGCGTGTAATGACGAAACATGACCACCCACACTTATTGGCAAGGCATATGATGCATGAATGAATCCTTAGTACTTTTTTATGGCAGTGAAGCTTCGGCAACTTACTCAGACCAAGAGAACTGTTTAAACAGCTTTCATATGTGGTGTCTGGAAAGAATATTAAGTGGCAAAAACTGAAGTATTGGGAAGATCAGGTTGTGCGACGGTTTGTTCCAAGCCCAGTCTTCGTAGACTTAGATGGATAGGACACATTAGGATGATGGATGATGGTAGAATACTAAAGGACACCATGTTTTGTGAATGAAAGTAGGGTAAAAGATCTCTGGGTCGGCCTATACTACTGTAAAAAGATGTTTGTAAGGTTTTGATTGATACGGGCATTGATATTGCACCTGAAGAAAATCGCCGCTGATCATTTTGCATGGATGTCGACGATAAGAAATGTAATAAAGACAATAGAAGAAATGATTGCAGATAGGTCATACACCGAGTGAGTGAGACGTCAGCTGGAGTATTATGGGCGAAATGACCATGTCATCACATGCATTCATTGTTGAGGAACATTTACTGCCCGGATTGTCTGTTTAGTAGCATTCGCTGTCGCGATGGGTTATAGTTATTATGTCTTTGTTTTAAGGACAATTTAACAAACTATCATCTGGCAAAACGGCAAGGTGCCAATACCTTCTACCAAGGCATAATAACAACAACTCATGGCGATAGCGAATGTTATACCTCTACATAGCACATAGCCTGGGTTGCCAATGCAGCAGAATCCCTCTCTCGGCCTGCCCTGTTTTATTCCAGTGTAAAGGTAACACCAAGCTACATTAACAAATACACACACATATATCTAAACACGAGCAACTCACAGCTGATGCTGAACAAGAATGTGCAACACATGAACATGAAAGATCCTGTAGTGATGCTGGAGTTGTACTTGCTCAGCACCTCTAAGAACAGCACGGAGTTTGTCTGATTCGCTCCACCCAATATTGCATGAACAATTAGACCAGCTGCCGACATATATAATCTGTCTTAGCTCATCTAAAACAAACGTTTACTGTTTAAAACACTTCAATACTTTAGTAATGATCTCATCGCATCTCATCGTGGTCTTCTTGTACCTTACGGCGTCGAGGAAAGGCATAAACAGCGGGAAAGTCTCCGTTTATGGACTCCATTTATTGTGATTCTCGTGGATTCTGCTATTCCTTCAGCCCACCGTTTATATGGTCGACCTCTTCGTTTACTTCCCTTTGATCGGTACATCATTGCTTGTTGTGGTATGCTGTTAGTTGTAGCCTTGTTATAAGGCCAAACCATTTAACTTGCTGTTTTCTAGCGCTGCTATAACGCCTACTTTAGTCCTGATTTCTTCATTTCTGACTTTTTTTCTTTTCTTAATACATTCATTATGCTTCTCAGGAATCTCATTTCCGTCCGTGTCTGGTGCCCGCCCCGACCGACCACCTGCCAGCCACGGAAGTACCATAGACCGGAAGTACCAAAACCGCTCGAGATTTAAATAACTAGGTCAAATGGGGTTGGCTTATGTGACGTAACAAGGGGGCATTATAACTCATATAGAAGTATTTATCCAGGGTTTCCAACCCTAGTTGGGGGTCAGTTAGGACCCACCTTACTAGTTGTGTGTTGGTCTCCAACATATTTCTCTAGGTTCGTTCTGTAATGTCTTAGTCTTGTGGTGAAATCTCCCATAATTGTGATGTTGTTTTGCTTCTCTAATTTGTTAAGTATATCATGGGTGTTTTCGAAGAACTCCTGACATTCTTGCTCATTGTTGATTGTGTTATGTGGTGCGTATATTTGTACATACGTAGTAATTGCCTGCTCTTTTATTCTCACTGTTATGACTATTTCTGATACATATTTTATTTGTAATATTCTTCTTGCTAACCGTGGTTCAATGACTATTCCTACACAGTGCCTTGCCTTTTCTTGTTATTGCACTCCGGAGTAGTCAAACGTATAACTGAGGGGGAATCTCCTTGAATCCCTTCCCTTTTATTCTGGTTTCCGCTATTCCCATCAGTCCCATTTTCCTCTTTTCCATAGTTTTTATGAGTTTTTCTTCTTTACTGTTAAAACCGCAGATGGTCAGTGTGCCTATTTTTTTTTTTAATCGTTGATCTGTCTCGTTGTCCTTCATTGCCGGGTTAGCTTCCATTTGGGTCAGTCCGAATATGATTCTTATTATATTTTCAAGCAGGAAACAATACCCTGCCGTCTTGCTAGACCAGTCGCAGGTTTAGGACAAAACAATCTGACCAAATGGGGAGTCCGTCCCCCCCCCCCCCCCCCCGGCGATCCAAAGTCTATACCACGGGGAATTGGGACTGCCTTGTGTAGTCTGCGGTTCATCTGCAGGCTACTGATTTTTACTTTTCACCACTCCTAATACGTGTGTATTTAAATCCGTCTCTGAACATAGCAAAAGGGGGTTAAAGGCAGGATGATCTCATTCATTACAAGGCATTATATCGCATTTTGTTCGGTATTCATTCAGCAGAATGGTCTGCCGAAACAATTTCACAGATCACGAACTCCGTAACTCCAGTGACGACCTCTAGAGGTCTCTTTGTAAATTGTCCGAAAACTAACTAATAACCTTCGCTGAGCGAGGCTGTCTGTCTGACCACTTCGTCACAGAGATCCCCCGTTCTCAGAAAGAAAATAATGCCGAAGATAACCACGTCGAAGATTTAGTGTGATCCTTAGACCTTCACATATTCTAGGTCATTGTGAGATCACCTTCCTTCACAGCAAACTGCTAGACAATTCTGAAAATGACCTGGTGCCAACTTTCACCTGCTTCATGGATGCCAGACCCATGTAGGTCTGACGGGATAATCATGACATTGCTGAGTATTAGATCCGGACAATTGTCTTGGTAAGCAAGCGGACTACATAAAATTAACATCATCATAGAAGTGATCTAATCACACACGACTAGTCTGATATGTAATGCATTTAGTGACCTAAGCACGTGTACGTAAATGGCGACACGCGTAAGTAACCTTAATACTGATCCTAGTATATTAACTTTTACAGAAGTTAAATGATTGGTTGGTTCCATTATTATATACGTATTATACATACGGTCTGAAGAGGTCAAGGTTAACAACTATCAATTTCATGTTTGTGCCAGGCCAGGCTGGTGTAAGAGGAAATGCACAAGCTAATAGGCTTTTAGCCAGGCAACTGTGGACAGTGGATAAGTAAAAGACCGGGCTGATATAGTGAATATCCTCCGAGAGTAGGTCTATTAAACGAATCATTTCGTGACTGTGAATCTGCAACCTTGACCAGAACGGAATAACATTAGTTCCAACGAGGTGAATACAGACAAAAGAGGTGGGCAGGAGGCAACATTATAATAGTCAAACATTTATGGACTGAATGGTTGGCGGTGCAGTTTGTTGACTAACTAACTAACTAACTAACTAACTAACTAACTAACTAACTAACTAACTAACTAACTAACTAACTAACTAACTAACTAACTAACTAACGGACTAAGCTAACTAACTAACTAACTAACTAACTAACTAAGTAACTAACTAACTAACTAACTAACTAATTAACTAACTAACTAACTAATGAAACAAATGACTATAGTAAACTATTTAAGGACATTTTACAAACAGTCAACATTTTCTAAACATTTTATGAGGAGGAAAATAACTTTACAGCTTAGCGACAACTGGCAAATTTGACGGGAAAGAGCAAGAGGAAGGCATAGCGAATAAAATATTAGATTACTTGGTTTAGTCATATTCATTCATTCATGATGCGCCATGCCGATAAGCGTGGGTCATGATTCGCTATCTCACACGACCATCAGAGTCGTGGATTAGCTCAGTGTTCTTGTCTCTACCATACCACGGGACCAAGCCATTCAGGTATTTACTTCTCTACATTCCCATTGATCTATTCCCAGGCTTGGCCATGGGAATGTTGTTCCCACGGGAAAGGTCCCATGGGATGGGATGGGATGGGACAGCACACATTTGTATTTCCCATGGGACAGCAGCCATGTCATACGAACTCGATCTTCGTCAGAGCTACCCTTAATTTCTACTTATTCTTTGCCTTTTTAAAGCCTTTTATGCTTCTGTTTTTCTTTATATATTTGTATCTATTATTTATCTTGTGGTGGGACACCAGATAAATAAATAAATACACATAGTCTTTTATTATATAAGATTACATTTTGGTGCGTCACCAGCAGTTAAAATTATAAACGTGTGACATGGCTGGGAAAAAGGTTGCACAGCACTGATCTACGTAGCAAAAATACGTAATATGCTCTGAGAAGCAGTGTTGCCAGCTGGGTATATTTTACGGCAAATTGGACTACTTCTCAGGACTATTTGCGGGAAATTTAACATGTTAGTGGGATGCGGTCTTGTGGGCTAGTTCTGGTAGCAAGTGTGGAATTTTGGGCGAGTTGTAATAGTGCAATACATCAATGTAACATTTCATGTAAAACATTATCAAATTTTGACCATCTGTTGGTCCGGGTTGGGTAGTTTTGATGATCATGGTGCTTGCTAAAATGCTGGTATTATTGTCTCTTATAAACATTGTTAGTAATCAATCCCAAATTGCACAATTTACGCAGAGTTTTTTTTTTTTTTTTTTGCACGTGCATTTTTTGCCGAATCTACCACATTTTCCAGTCCATTGTTTGTGTGTACTGACAATGCAGCAACTATGACGGTAGCATTTGATGGACGGTTTGGTACCGATACAGAAATGCACTGGTCTGGTTGTACTGAGAACAGGTTATCAGCATGCATTACTGATAACTTCAACAGAGTCGTGATTTCTGAACTGAATCAGTTCATGGATCAACTTTTATGTCTTCTTCTTCTTCAGCGTTCCGAGCCATTGAGGTTCTTTGCTGCAAATACAATCCGTCTCCATTCGTCTCTCTGGTGGACCTTCTCTTGCCAGTCGTTGATTCCAAGTGCTTGTAGGTCTGTGTATGTATTATCTCTCCACCGCCTTCTTGGTCTACCTCGGGGTCTACGGTCATTTATTTCCTGAGTGTAAGCGAGTTTTGTTTTCCTATTATCTTCCATTCTTTCTATATGCCCCAGCCATTGTAGTCTATTAGCCTTCATGATACCAGTGATTAACGGGGACTTAAACAGATCATAAATGTCTTTGTTACTTCTTCTTTTCCACTCTCCACTTTGTGTATCCCTAATGGGTCCAAAGATGCGTCTTAAAATTTTGTTCTCAAAGGTTTGTAACAAGGCTTCGTCTCCTTTCGTTGTACTCCAGGTTTCAGAGCCATACAGCACAACTGCTACTATGTATTGAAACATATTACACTACACTTCAGGCAAAGGCATCACAGCTGCCATTTTCCAAACCAACACCATCTGTAACACGTGAATGGCGACCATATTACCAACGTTTCAATGCCCATTAAAAAAACAAAACAAATACTCGCATTACTTTACTGAAGATGATGAAGAATTCTTAAACCACATTCCGAATATTGCTCAGATTAAAGGAATACTGTACCTGCATGATAAATTCAAAACTTATTTTGACAGACTAGAAATTAATGGTGCTACATCTAATTTAATTTTGCTGTTATACTTCCTCCTAGACTATCAGTTGTATAAAGTTATTGTTGATATTGACGAAGAAACTTCCGGCAGTATGGTGAAGAAATATTGTCCGAACTTTCAGAAAATTATTGGAAAAAAAACTGTTGCCATATTGCGGCAGTTCTCTGGCAGTTACTGCAGCATTCCTAACTGGAGTTGACATTAAAGCCAAAATAGAAGTCAAGGTCAAGTTAGTTGTTACTTAGAAGAAGGGGAATGTGGACACCAATAAATGGGCCAATGATTGGATCACTTTTTCTCTTTTCCCGTGGAATGGGATGGGTTGGGACAGTCATAAATTACCATGGGATGGGATGGGATGCGGGAGAAAAATATGTCCCATGGACAAGCCTGTCTCTTCCCCTCGATCTTGCTAGTTGTCATCAAGTTCTCCAATTTATTTCTTCTCATAACGTCACCAAATAATTTTGACTGTCTACGTCTCATTGGTGACAAATCAAGACATAAACAACATCCCATCTAAGACACTAGTAAACGATTGGGGTGTCGAATCTTGACTGCTCATGTCTATCGGCATAGCACGAGGATGTTGATATCTTGTACATATCTGGTAATGAACTCAACGAAGGACTAATTTCGCCACAATGTTAACAGGCTTGTCAAAGTGAACGTTGCTATATGTCTTCTATTGCTTTCCTATGCACTTGTGTTGAAGAGCTACATGGAATATGTACTTCTGTGTGGATGCGAAACTTGGACAATGAGCAGACAAACTGAAAAACGTCTAAAGGCAATGGAATTGTGGTTTCTTAAGAAAATGCAAAGAGTACCATGGACAGACAGAAAAACCAATGATCAAGTCCTACAAGAAGCAAATGAACATCGTAAACTGATTAGAGAGATTAGACGTAGACAGTCAAATTTATTGGGGCGAGTTAGGAAAAGAAATAAACTAGAGAACTTCCTGACAAATGGCAACATTGAGAGGAAAATAAAAAGGGGAAGGCAGATAAGTAAACATCTTGATGGCTTGACCACGTGGCATGGTCGAGTCAAGCACTCAGAGCTGATCCACGACTCTGGTGATGGAGAGAGAAGATGAAACGTGACCGCCACGCTTATCAGCATGGCACATGATGATGATGATGGAGCCATTGATTGCAATAGAGAATTTCAACATGTAAATGTCTGACACAGTTCAAGGAACTTACCGGCTGCTATAACCCAAGCCCATCCCTTGTCTACAGGAAGCGTGTTGTGATCATATCTAGGAGCCATCATGGCAACAGTTCCCTCTTCTCAATGTATGAAGCAGTAATGAAGAACAACCAAAACCTACAATCTAATCCCCCGTCATACTGATAGGTATATAAGTGTGGTTAGTTAAAAGCATACTAATGTAACAGTTCAAACACACCTCGTGTACACCTCATATATAACACGTAGCGATAATCATAAGAGAACACACAAGGTGATAGACCTGCATGAGTGCTCTTCGAATATCATAGGATGTCGTTATCAGCTGCTGGTAGAGTAATTGATATTTTGTGATTCAACTTGGTCGCACTAGGTAGGTAGTATTTCTGTATAACTGGCACTACACACTCTGGGTTGGAGCGTGTCAGGACACAGTAAACATGGTAACACGGGACAACATATGTAGATTCCGTGTGTGTACTTCTGAGATTACAGAATGTTACATTATAGTGTTTCAGCTGCTGATGTGAATGTAAAAAAAATGGGCTTCAAAATACCAGATGAGATCTAGATTGTTGTATATAAAGCGCACATTGAACACGTTTGTTCACACACACACACACGCACACACACACACACACACACACACACACACACACACATAAACATTGTACAATCACACAGAATTTGATTGATTGATTGATTGATTGATTTAGGAACCGACATCACAGCATTCGGGACATTCCCATAAGCGCCCCGTCCCCATCCTCAGCAGCCAGCGAAGAGTTCCAACACTAATAGTTCCAATAGCAATCTGATTATATGTCCGTCTCGCCTTTCCTCTGAGCGTCGATCGTCGGCCAGATCCCCTCGTCACACCTCGTTGCCTCATTCTTGCCAGACCATGGTGATCCATTTGCTCCTCCGAGGTGTACACGTGCTCCCACAAGGCCGCAACCACGTCTGTTTTGTCATGCATCAATACTCCACCAAGAATCACACAGAATGACATTATCCAGTGCCACTAATTGGACATCAACTATTTCTCTCCAGTACGATTGCCGACAAAAGTAGGAAATACAGGTAGTAGTCGACTTACGACCACGGTCGGTTCCGACAGACCGGTCGTAACACGATTTGGTCGTAAGTTGAGTACGCAATGTGTACAGTAATGTGAAGTGATGTTATACAAATATTTAAGTTAAATTGTATCATAAATTTCTTTTATTATTGTTATAAACCATAATTTTCGATGTTCATTTTGTGCCATTTGTATCATCTCTACACCATTTTGTTTCTTATTGTTACATCGTCAGGTTTAAGAAAAACACTGCATTAACTGTACATGTTTGTTTGTTTGTTTGCATATCCTTTACAGGACATCGCTGTCAACACCAGCATCTTTCAGCTGTATGTTGATTTCTTGGCAAGATTACGCTCAGTAGTTTGCCATTGCTTTCTGAGCGGCCCACTCACATACCCCGTATGTTACCGATGCGATTCGAACCACTGCTGGTTCTCACCGTCATCACGTTACCGACGAGAGTATACGAGATTACGGAGAAAAGTCATAACCTCTAAGCCACGAAGCCGGCAACTGTACATGTACAACTGGTTTAATATTTGCAAAACATACAAAATACAGGTGTGGAAAATACTATAGGAAACATTATTATTACATGGTCTACCATCTCTAGTTCGGCGTGGTCAATAAAGATTCATGGTACTCCATGTGCACCTTGTGACATAATCTGTGTCTTCTTTTTGCTAATTGTTAAACCAAATTCTGAACAAGCATTGGAGAATGCAGATAGTAGACATTGTAATTCTTCCTCAGAATGGGTCGTAACTGCAGCATCATCTGCAAAAATCAGGTTATCCATCTAAGTCTACGAAGACTGAGCATGGAATAAACCGTCACACAACCTGATCTTTGCAGACAACGCCGTTCGACTGATAATTGAGGCAGAAATAAATCTTTAAATATTGAGCACACCCCACTACTGGCAACGCTGATCGCACTCTGGTATGAACCTAAGGCCTATCCACGTCAATGTGGAAGCACTAGACTCGAGTTAATAATATGGTTAGTGATTGTGGTCGTAAAGTCGAATGGTCGTAAGTTGCATAGGTCGTAAGTCGACGACTAGCTGTAATGATGGCGACAATGATGATGACTGAAAGATGACGGCAAAATGATGAATGTAATTAAAAATCGCACGATGTGGTGAAGCATGATCGCCTTCGCCAGTCAGCAAACACTTGATGATGATGATGATTTGCTTTCTCATTATAAGTTCCAGACTATTGTATGCAATACAAGCAGTACAGAAACACTGTAAAATATGCGATTAGGATAATGCACAACTAGTATACACAAATAAGACCATCATAGATAACGACTTCCTGTGAGATTCCAAGAGTACTCAAGTTGATCGGCCACTTAATGCCATATCAGCTGATTGACAAACTTATTTGATGTCTGCTGTATTGTGCGTTTGCTTATGCCTGTGTCTGGTATGTTTACATTATTACCAAAACTATTTAAAACTTGGGATACTTAACTAAAATAGCCTACTAAAGGGGACTGAATTTTGGGGGTTCGGCTTTTTTTCTGTGGCCTGTGACCTTAAGACTAAGATCTAGTTGCCGAGATGGCTGTTAGAAACAATCGGAACACATTACCTGTAGACAGGGGCTGGGCTTGGGCCATAGCAGCCGGTAAGTTATTAGAACAGTGTATAAGTTGTGATCACATATATGTTCTATTGTTCTTCTCCTTCGGCTTCTGATTCTTCTTCTTGTTCTCTTCTTTCGTTATTTTCTTCTGCTTGTTCTCTTCTTTCGTTATTGTCTTCTGTTTCCTCATTAGTATATGGAATATCATACTGTGCTCTTTTCTTGTTAATATCAGTAATTATCTTGTGCATTATGTTGGTTTTCACTATCCCTACAATTTTCATAAAGCCATACTTCTTTTGTTCTTCTGCTTTTGCAGTGAAGCGGTGCAGACAGAAGGAAGATGGATATTTCTGTTTTTATTTCTTGTCTTGGTGCTTCTGCTAAAGTAGTCATCAGGGTAAAGTCCAGCCAATTTGACAATTAACAGCGGAGGTTGAACAGATTGCCCTAAAGGCTAGCTTTAAATTTTATAAAAGCTACCCACGCTGCAAACCCCTTGTGTAGGTTTTTATAAAATAGAATGAGTGCCGGTAGTTCAGAAAGTAATGGTAAACTACTGAACTTAAACTTTCCAAGAAACCACAAACAGCCAAAACACTCTGGTGTTGACTACTACGTCCTGTGAAAGACATGCAACTACTAACCCGCACTGTGGCCTGGGGGCAGTGAACGTGTTTCACAATAACCCGAGACACCGAGTTCCAGGACTCGAAATCAGTGCAGACGATTTGGAAGCAGACCCCCTCGCATTGATTTCTGCTATAGGGGCGTCGTTACTTCAAAAAACGGCCAAACGTAAAACTGTCCTAGTAAATCATAAACTGATTATTTGTGCTCAATATTTAAATCATAAACGCCGATCTCCGTTGCGAAGGTGTTATGGACGCGATTCGTAAACCCGCTTATCCGCGTTAAAAGCACACCTGCTCGCGATTTGGCAGCAGACCACGTTGCTCTGGTTTTAACGAATTGATGTGGGAGCCGGTCGCTCAGACAGCTATGGAAAACTACTGAACGTAAACTTACCAAGACATCAACAACAATAGTAAAATCCTGGTGTTGACAGCGATGTCCTGCAAAAAAGAGATATGCAAAACAAAAAACAAAAATCACAAACAGTCAAAAAATGCTGGGGTTGATTGCGACTTCCTGTAAAGGACGTGCAACAATAACCCACAAAAAAGAATATTTCAAGCTTACGTCATTTTGTTTGCGCACACATGTTGATCATCATCTGATTTCAAGATGATGATGATGAAATAATATAACATATTGATAGTGATGAAAAACATTACATAACTTAAATTTTACTGGTCACTATCTGGATCTGTGGTCCAGATCCCCTCTCTCCAGTAGAAACAAAACAGCTTATTGGTATTCTGACTCCTGTCAGTCCTGGCACTACCTAGTCGTCTCCAGTTCTTGAGATCTAAACATAGGCGCTCTTTGTGAGAGCTTGAAAGAAAGTCAAGAATGTGTTATATCTAGTTCTACACCAGTGCAATCCTAAGTAAATCATATCCTAGCACACACATATACAATGACCAGTCTAGCCAAGTTTGTCTTCCAGCTCTACTGCATTCACCATCCTCTTTCTCCCTCCATATCTCTGTCCTACGGTCTTAGTCTGGACGGGCTTTTCAATTGTCTCACACGCCTGTAATTATTACATTTCTACCGTCATATGTCCATGTCGCTAATACCGACATTCTAAGTCGTACAGCCGCTCCGTCCAAAGTTGGTTTAGCAGCTCACAGGTTCGGTAATGGTATCATAATAGTACCTGATCATCCGGGCTTACAAGCCGTGACCAGTACCTGTGCCAGGTTTTCGTGAATTACCGTGAACGCACGTCCACAATACACTGAAAAGGTTTAGCACCATATACACTATACCAATTGTGGGTAATGTCTGTACCATTACACCTCTGCTTCCAACACAATCGATGACCAATGTGCCAATGCGCACACAATAGCATAACACCAATTTATTCTTAGTGAGTTACCATATAACAAATCACATCAAATAAACCTAAGGTATGCGAATTCAAAATGGCATACAAGGCTATTCTTACCTACATTGTATAATGCAAAAAAAGTAAGTAATATCCTATCTACAACAAACTGGGAAACATAGTTTCCATATACGTTACAGAGTAAATCAATGTTTGCCGAGTGCATATCCAGAGTATAACAACACTGATGCATACGGCAATTCAAATATATCAAACCTCCAATACTTTAACATAATAACATTATGCAAAGTTAGTAACAATATTGTTTACATAAATATGAGAAATAGAAACAATACCCAGAGCAGTTCCTACTTAGCCACTGCTGTGGTAATAATTAAGGAAAAAGGCAGTTGACTATATTCTGTACAACAAATGCACACACCAACAGGCAACTAGGCTAGTTTACAAAGAACTAACAAGCATCTACCACGACACCTCAAGTATATCTAGACAAGATGTGTCTTACATAAGGTTCCTACTTATCAGAAGAGTAACACATGAAGCACAATGATATTGAACACAGAACTAAGAAAGAACACTCAAGTAAATTACGACAATGATAGTTCTTGCAATAACCTAGATCAGATATATACTGAAAATCAGTACATACATCTAAAAGACTTGACTAGTTACTAAGAAATAACTTTCCTAGTGGAGTCTAGCAACATCAGAATCATACATATGCCTACAAAACACTGAGCTGGTTGCCTACCTGTTCTGAAGTCAAACATTTTCTGACTTGAAACTTACAAGACTAGCCTATTTAACTAGTATCCCAAATGTCATTAACATTCCTCTAGCCCTGCTCTAATTGCCTTATCAGATCTGTTTCACACACTCCTACCGGGCAGACACATTATCTCCCAGCATGTCAGTCATAAATCTTTCTGCATGCACACTAGCCCTCACACATGTGAGTCTGACAATTTGTATCCCCCTGAGTCTTATCAGTGATTTCACACCTTGCACCTCTAGTCTGTTTCAGATGGAGGTCAGCCATCGCGATTGGGCGATTTCCTAGCTCTGCTTATCAGGTGTCATGTCAAAGGAACAATTAGGTTCTCATAGGGACGCAGAGGTGTTTCCAAGGCACCAGGGCCGGGTTATATACTGGCCAAGTCCTATTGACGCGTCCTCGTCGAGCGTCCTGGGCAACAGGTCCCTTCGGGGTCCTGGCTAAAGTCAGTAGGATCGCCGATTCCTCCGAAGTCAGAGAGTGTCTGCCTGTACGGCGAGGAACCACCAGTCTGCACACCAATAAGCCAGACATGGGACAACGGATACTCACGCAAAACTCAGGTCCCGTATGACATCACACTGATGTTGGACAACAGAATGCCTTCATCCGACATACAGGACTTCACGTTGGAGCTCAAGCCAACGAACACAAGCAAGCAAGCAAGCAGGTTCTCATGGTCAGCTGCCAGTTTACAACTCTGTTGGTAATCTGGTTTACTTGCTTCATGTCTGGTGGGTTTTAATTACACACTCTACTGAGTCTGCCCTCCAGTCTGGCTGGATTGATAACCTCTGGGGGTGACCTGTACTGGTGTCAAATTAAATTTCCCATACAGAAAGCCATCTGTGGTGGTTTGTAATCTTGCGTCATGTGAAACGTCTTATACATGCTTATAGAGAAAGCAGTCCATCAAAAGTGAACCGAAAATTGTACTGGGCTGTAAAGGCTGCATTTCATGACAGTGACCTACATGGCGAAACTAGAGAACGTTTGGAGAAAATAGTCTACAATGAAATTAACACTAAACAAAACCCAATGCAATCCAATAAGCTACACTTTGACAAGTATCACTTCACAAAATATAAGGCATCATCATCAACATCTTCTGCTTTTGCCGCCAAGTCTCATGGGGAGGAATAATTGACGTTCCAGATGGTAGATGGTGTTGCATTCTATCGTGGTGGTTGAACCAACTGATCGTCTTCTTTTCCATATGTGGCACAATGTTCCCATTGTCCGATAACATCATTTCTTACTCGGCCTCGGATAGTTAAGTTGCCAGCGCCTTTCAAGCATCTCCTCATCTCAATAATGTTCAGTTTGCGCTTGTGTGATTTCGATTATGCGCAAGTCCAACATTGGCAGCAATTGGTAAGTATGAATATGTTTAACATTACAATTAATTGATTGAAATGATGTTTTATTGTTGGATCAATAAAATGATGTTTTATTGTTGGACCAATAAAGTGATGTTTTATTGTTGGACCAATCTATTTTTCGTATTTTCCAGCTGGCCTCATTACCCATACAACGATGGGTGGTGCCGGTCAGACAAACTCCGTGCTGTTCTTAGAGGTGCTGACCAAGTACAACTCAAGCATCACTATAGGCTCTCTCATGTTCATGTGTTCTATTTTGTTTTTCAGCATCAGTTGTGAGTATTGACTTGTTCACCTTGGTTTTTGTTCAACTATGTTTCCCCGAAATTAAGGCCTACCCGCAAAAAGCCTTAGCACGATTTTTCAGGATGCTTTTAATGTCTTTGTGGCTAAGGGCTTGCGAACGCGGTTTGTGAGTCTGTATACCCGGGTTCGAAACACAGCGGTGCTGGTTTTTTCGAAAAATGTATAGGAGCCGGACATTCAGAGAACAGTAGCAAACTACTGAACGTAAAATTTTCCCATGAATCACGAACAGCGAAAATACTGGGGTTGACTGCTACGTCCTGTGAAGGACATGCAACTTAATTAATTAATTAATTTTAATGTAAGCCGTACTCCAAAATAAACTGTAGTTAAGATCATCATCAGCTAGAATGAGAGACTTGTTGCCGAATGGAATAAAATGACTGACAGATGAGTTACCAAACTACGAGCAGGCTACGTGGAAAGAAATGCTCATTTAAGGAAAGCTTTATTGCTGGACATGAGAAACTGGGGCCAGTGGTTCTACAGGGAATTGAGTCGCAAGAAATGCAGGCGGAATTAGGGATTTGGAGAGTTACGACTATGTTCCAGATGAAGATGACATGACTGTACTTGAATAAATGTAGATTTTTGTACATGAATAAATGTAGATTTTTATATCTGGAAAAAATTTAATAAGAAATGCCTGAAAATAAGCCCTAGTGTATGTTTTAAAGCAAATACTAAAACAAGACCCTGTCTTATTTACGGAGAAACACTGTAACGCTGTGGCCTAGAGGTCAATGAGACGCGCAGTTTCATAATTCCCCGAAATATCCAGTCGAGGTTTCAAAATCAGCTGCAGGCTATTTAGAAGCAGACCGCCTTGCGTTGATGTCGATAGGATGAGGCGTCGGCGTTCAAAAAGTAATGGCAAACTACTGAACAAAATCTGTGTGGCTCCATTTACTTCATTAGATGCCGAAGGGTTTAGATAGTTACTGCAGATGTCCAATGAATGATATTCGTTGTTAGCAGAACCTTGACAATGATAACAACCATGGTTTTAGGTAGTGCGATGCCAGCTGCATATTGTATAAAGCATATATTAATAAACCCAGCCTTTGGTATCATATTGTGAAACGTATATACTTATAAATACAGCCTTAGACAGTACATTGTAAAGCGTTTACATTAATCAATGCAGTCTTAGACCGCATTTTGTAAAAGGTATATAGTAATAAATGCAACCTTAGCGGATAAAGGTCCAGTATGATGATGCATGCCTGTCAGTCCTGCAAGGCTTAAAGTCATAAAGTGTCTCCGTGGCGAAGTGTTCAAGCCGTCTGCCTCGCACTTTGAAGGTTGTAGGTTCGATTCCTGTCGGTTCACGAGTGCATTTTTCTCGGAGATTCCTGGGAGTCGTCGCTGGAGCTACGGCGTTCGTGGTTTGTGCAACGCTTTCCGTAGGCAGCCCCGTGGAAAGAGACCTGGCCATATGGGATAAAACCCGGGGCAATAAAGTCGATCCTCTCGACTTTTAAGACTTTAAGAATATGCCTGTCAGTCCAGCAAGTGTATGAGTAGAGAATGAAATTTCATAACGGCGTGACTTCTGTGAAGAGGAGCTAAATATAACTTTTTGTTTCCAATTCATATTGTTATATCCTGCTGCAGCCGCTGTTTTTTCTCGTCTGTGAAGAGGTACAGCAGGTGGTGCATATGTTGTTAGACACGCGATCAAGCCAATTTTCTTCTACATGAATCCAAGCACTTTATCGGTGTTGGAGGTCTCGCATTGAACGCAGTGGTGACAAGATCAAAATATGATTCATTTGTTCTTTACATTTTCATAATTTATTCACCAAAAACAAAACAAACATTTAGGTTTTTCATATGAATCTCCTCGTACAAGTAGAACAGTATACGCAACAATAAGAAAAAGACACACATTGTTGTTTGGTTATATAATGGTAAGAGAAACGTTGGAGAAATGTGTGACGACTGGAAGACAGTAGAGACGGAAACAGACCGACAGACCATATGATGGATATTGTAAAACAGTGGCATAGAGGAATATCATGGAAAGAATTGTCCAGAACACCTACAACCGAGATCTGCGTAGAGATATGCATTTGGCGATTATCATGATGAAAGTGATGATGATGACGTAGATGATCCAATAGTAAAATATAGTTCTGGATCGTGCATCTTAAAATATATTAGTTGTATTGATTGTACTCTTTCGTCCCCCAGCTGTGTTGACTGCAACCTTCCTGATGCCCACAATAAAGGAGCGAAGATGTTTGATCCTGGGAGGGCTCCTGTGCTCTTCCTTGTCTCTAGGCGCGTCTCTGTCACCGAACATGGGCATATTTATTACTATGATTTCATTGAAAGGTAATCATTTCTCGGTTAAGGACAGTAGGGCTGTCTCTACATAGATATGTTCGGCAACGAATCATTTTACTCGTCTTGAGGTGTATCGTATGCATGGTGCCAATCTTATAGTTTTGTACACCAATCGGTTCACGCCAGGCGATGTTATCAATATTAACGCCTGCCAAATTCACTTTCCGAGCCATTTCCTGGTAGCCATCTTTAAGCAGAGTCAATATGGGAGACAACCTAATAACCTCAACCCAACTGAAGAGTGTACATCACAACTTATATCTTAACATAGCAAAAACAAAGATAATGCATTACAGATAAAACTACCATGGAGAAAGACATATCTGTTAATGAGGAAAAATTGGAGGTAGTGGAAAATTGTGAATATCTTGGGTCATTGATTATCAACAACGGTGACACAATGACAGAAATTAAAAGACGAATACCTATTGCTCTTCAAAGACTAAACCAACTGAATAAATCGTCGAGAGGGGCAGATACAACTACGAAGATTATATTTTTAAAAAAATTCATCTTTCCCATTGCAACATACGCCTGTGAAACCTGGAAACTTACTAAGCAAGTTAAACAATGCATAAATGGCTTTGAATATTAATGTTTTAGACGAGTTCTAAGAATATCTTGGATAAAGGAAAGAACAAATGCATCCATACATCAAGAGCTGAATATTGAAGAAGGTTGGCTATTAAAGACGATAAAACACACACAAAATTGAAATACTATAGACATTTGAAACGTCACGAAGGGTTTTTGGAGAGAACAATAATGGAGGTGTATGCCAGAGAAGAGAGGAAGAGGAAGTCCACAGAGAAGATGGGTGCAGGATGTGGCGGTTGATCTCCAGTTGGGTGTATCGGACGCGGGACATCTTGCTTGTGATCAAGAGGTGTTCCGGAAGGTTGTAATGGGAGCGAGATGCTAAAAAGGACATGCTATTGAATTCTTCTTCTTCTTCTTCTTCTTCTTCTTCTTCTTCTTCTTCTTCTTCTTCTTCTTCTTCTTCTTCTTCTTCTTCTTCTTCTTCTTCTTCTTCTTCTTCTTCTTCTTCTTCTTCTTCTCCTTCTTCTTCTTCTTCTTCTTCTTTATATCCTCCTCCTCCTTCTTATTTTTAATTTATCTGTAATTGTTATTGTCGTCATCGCTGATCTTCTTCTTTGTCTCGTCTGTTTCTTAATTTTCAGTCTCCTCTTGTTCTTCGTGTTCTTCTTAAGCTTCTTCTTCTTCTTCTTTTTTCCTCTTTTTATCTATTGTGTTTAAAAGATTGTTACATCGTTTGGGGGGGGGGGGGGATGGTCAATTGATGTTATATTGCATGATGACACGCTACAGAACAAATGTTCCGCTGTCGATGAGTCTGTTACCTTTATTTTCTGTTAACATCAACGCTAAAGAGACTTTGTCATATAAACTCCCAAGTTAATGCCGTGCCTCGGCAACGGAGAATGTTTTTTTCTTAAATGAAATGGGAAAAAAAGCAAAGAACAATGTTACAAGCATTACACCTCATCGGGTATATGGTGCTAGACTCATATTGCTGAGTGCATATAGCAACATAGGGTTTACAGTACTAGTCCTATGTATTAATAGAATGTGTACAGTACAGGAGCAACAAAGAAAGAGCGAGAGTGATTTAAGTTAACGACAGTTAACTGACAAGCACTAGGAAAGTGAGTTAAGAGAGACCTTACGGAGAGTGATGATTAATCAAGGGTGACATGAGCCGGCAGTCGAGTGCCTAAGCACACTGTTGCAAAGGGATGAATGACATGAGCCGGCAGTCGAGTGCCTAGGTACAATGATGCAGCTGGATGAATGACATAAGCTGACAGTCGAGTGCCTACGAACAGTTACAACGGGATGTATGACATGAGCCGGCAGTCGAGTGCCTAGGTACACTGTTACAACGGGATGTATGACATGAGCCGGCAGTCGAGTGCCTAGGTACACTGCTGCAGCGGGATTAATGACACGAGCCATTTTATGATCTTTCTTTCCATAGGAAGTGACTGGACACGAATAACATTCCAGGTTATACGAGTCTAATATATAAGTCATACTTGTGCTGGACTAAGACAGAGATTTAACCAATAAAACCTATCTGACGCTGATTGGGGATCGATGAAAGATGAAAATTAAATATCTGAGGCTGATTGGGTATCAGTGAAAGATGAAAAATAACTATCTGAGACTGATTGGGGATCAGTGAAAGATGAAAAATAAGTGTCTGAACACTGACTCTGGCTAAGCTGAGATGACTTGAGTTACAATAAGAACTACAGCACTCCTTTCCCATAAACATCAAGTCCACACCCTCAACCAAAAGCGTAGAGTCCCAATATAAATGGTACTGTTTGCATCCTGATTACGTGTCTGGCCTCCCATCGGACTAATGAGGGCCGATGATATCCTCAATGCACTCCAAACCACGCCATTCTCTACAGGCCATGGTGATTTATCTGTTCTTCCACTCTGTTACCATTATCACAAAGAGCCTGAACATATCTGCCTTATCGAGACTGACTCTAGTAAATAATTATATCATTGCGTGTCAGATCGAAGCATATGTGGATGGGCTTGAGTATCAGAACCTTAAACTCCAGAGAGAAAATAGAGATTTACAATTGATCAACTTTGACCGTCCAAGCAGATGTCCTAGAGGACTATATACAATCTAAGAAAATAAAAAGACAAAGATTATTTGTGGAGATTGCTACAGCGCGCGGAGCTGGGACTACGATCACATAGACCAGAGAGAAGCCTCACTGTAGGATTTGTCATGGTGAGAATTGGCTATCTGGACTACCAGACCAATCGACCGACTTGTGTGCTGGACTACACAGGTGTAACCGGACATGGACAATCATACAGGCTTCTGAGCCTACTGTGGACAAACAATGGGAGGGCTAATTTTGTGAGTGCCCTCAGAAAGGCAGAGCTATGAAACGAATGATGGCTGTGAATCTGCAAACTTGAGAAGACTGCAAGAACATCAGGTCGAGAGGGAGTAAGCCAGAGAAGAGCGCAGTGCGTCACCCACACAGAACTAGAGTGACCGACCGCTACACACAGAGGAAGTTGCTGAAGAGAGTATCCAAGCATTTAGAGACTAAATGGTTCGATGTAGAGTGAGGATAATCTAACTAAACTGACTAACTGACTGACTGACCGACTGACTGACTGACTAACTAACTAACTAACTAACTAACTAACTAACTAACTAACTACCATTGGCACCTTGCCGTCTTGACAGACGATAGTTTGTGCTTTAAAAAGGCATAATAACTTTTAACTGTGGCGGTAGCGAGTGTGACTGATAAGGCCAATTTGCGCTGTAAATGTCCGTTCACAGTGGGTGCATCTGAATACGTGGTCATTTCCACCATCATGCACCATCTTACGTCTCAAACACTTGGTGTGTGACTTTTCTGCAATAATTTTCTCCTTTGACTTTATTCCATTTCTGATATTTGCCCTCCATGCAACACGTTCAGCGGCGACTTGCTCCCAATGTGCATTATCAATGCCTGTATCAATCATGTCCCGCTTACACACATCTTTGTATCGTAGTAGAGGCCGACCCTGAGATCTCTTACCCATCTGTAATTCACCAAAAAAGATATCCTTTGGTATTCTACCATCATCCATCCTCCTAAGATGTCCTATCCATCTAAGTCTACGAAGACTGAGCATGGAATAAACTGTCACACAACCTGATCTTTCCAATACTTCAGTATTTGTGATTTTGTCTTGCCACTTAATACCAAGAATTCTTCGCAGACACCGCATATGAAAGCTGTTTAAATTGTTCTCTTGGTATGAGTAAGTTGTCCAGGTTTCACTGCCATAGAGAAGAGTACTAAGGACACAGGCTTGATAGACAAGGACTTTTGTTTTGGCAGTAAGCTTCCTGTTCTCCCAGACTCTTTTTCTTAACCTGTTCTAACTAACTAACTAACTAACTAACTAAATAACTAACTAAGTGACTGACTGACTGAATAACTAACTGGATTAATGACTGACTGACTAATTGACTGACTAACTGACTATATAACTAACTAAACTAACTAATTAACTGACTAACTAACTAACTAATTGACTAACTAACCAACTGACTGACTAAGTAACTGACTGACATACTGACTAACCAACTAAATAATTGACTGACTAACTAACTAACTAACTAACTAACTAACTAACTAATTAACTAACTAACTAACTAACCAACTAACTAACTAACTAATTAACCGACTGACTAACTAACTAATTGACAAACTAACCAACTGACTGACTAACTAACTGACTAACTAATTGACTAACTAATTGACTAACTCATTGACTAACTAACCAACTGATTGACTAACTAAGTGAATGACAGACTGATTGACTAACCAATTTACCAACTAACTAACTAACTAACTAACCAACTAACTAACTAACTAACTAACTAACAAACAAACTAACTAACTAACTAACAAACTAACAAACTAACAAACTAACTAACAAACTAAGTAACTAACTAACTAACTAACTAAGTGACTGACTCACTGAATAACTAACTGGATTAATGACTGACTGACTAATTAACTGACTAATTAACTAACTAACTAACTAACTAACTACCTAATTAACTAACTAACTAACTAACTAACTAACAAACTAACTAACTAACTAACAAACTAACTAACTAACTATCCATCCATTGGCACCTTGCCGTCTTGACAGACGATAGTTTGTGCTATAAAAAGGCATAATAACTTTTAACTGTGGCGGTAGCGAGTGTGACTGATAAGGCCAATTTGCGCTGTAAATGTCCTTTCACAGTGGGTGCATGTGAACACATGGCCATTTCCACCATCATGCACCATCTTACGTCTCAAACGCTTGGTGTGTGACTTTTCTGCAATTATTTTCTCCTTTGACTTTATTCCATTTCTGATATTTGCCCTCCATGCAACACGTTCAGCGGCGACTTGCTCCCAATGTGCATTATCAATGCCTGTATCAATCATGTCCCGCTTACACACATCTTTGTATCGTAGCAGAGGCCGACCCTGAGATCTCTTACCCATCTGTAATTCACCAAAAAAGATATCCTTTGGTATTCTACCATCATCCATCCTCCTAAGATGTCCTATCCATCTAAGTCTACGAAGACTGAGCATGGAATAAACTGTCACACAACCTGATCTTTCCAATACTTCAGTATTTGTGATTTGCTAACTAACTAACTAACTAACTAAGTAACTACCTAACTAACATTCTAACTAACTAACTAACAAACTAACTAACAAACTAACTAACAAACTAACTAACTAACTAACTAACTAACTAACTAACTAACTAACTAACTAACTAACTAAGTGACTCACTAACTGAATAACTAACTGGATTAATGACTGACTGACTAATTAACTGACTAATTAACTAACTAACTAACTAACTAACTAACTATCTAACTAACTAACTAACTAACTAACTAACTAACTAAGTGACTGACTGACTGAATAATTAACTGGATTAATGACTGACTGACTAATTAACTGACTAATTAACTAACTAACAAACTAACTAACAAATTAACTAACTAACTAACTAACTATCTAACTAACTAACTAACTAAGTGACTGACTGACTGAATAACTAACTGGATTAATGACTGTCTGACTAATTAACTGACTAATTAACTAACTAACAAACTAACTAACAAACTAACTAACAAACTAACTAACTATCTAACTAACTAACTAACTAACTAAGTGACTGACTGACTGAATAACTAACTGGATTAATGACTGACTGACTTATTAACTGACTAATTAACTATCTAACAAACTAACTAACAAACTAACTAATTAACTAACTAACTAACTAACTAAGTGACTGACTGACTGAATAACTAACTGGATTAATGACTGACTGACTAATTAACTGACTAACTTACTATCTAACTAACTAAACTAACTAATTAACTGACTAACTAACTAACTAATTGACTAACTAACCAACTGACTGACTAAGTAACTGACTGATATACTGACTAACCAACTAATTAATTGACTGACTGACTAACTAACTAACTAACTAACTGACTAACTAACTAACAAACTAACTAACTAACTAGCTAACTAAGTGACTGACTGACTGAATAACTAACTGGATTAATGACTGACTGACTAATTAACTGACTAACTGACTATCTAACTAACTAAACTAACTAATTAACTGACTAACTAACTAACTAATTGACTAACTATCCAACTGACTGACTAAGTAACTGACTGACATACTGACTAACCAACTAACTAATTGACTGACTAACTATTTAACTAACTAACTAACTAATTAACTAACTAACTAACTAACCAACTAACTAACTAACTAATTAACTAACTGACTAACTAACTTATTGACAAACTAACCAACTGACTGACTTACTAACTGACTAACTAACTGATTAATTGACTAACTAACTAACAATCTAATTGACTAACTAATTGACTAAGTCATTGACTAACTAACCAACTGATTGACTAACTAAGTGAATGACAGACTGATTGACTAACCAATTTACTAACTAACTAACTAACTAACTAACCAACTAAATAACTAACTAACTAACCAACTAACTAACTAACTAACTGGCTAACTGGCTAACTAACTAACTAACAGACTGACTGACTAACTAACTGAATTACTGACTGACTGATGACTGACTGACTGACTGACTGACTGGCTACTTGATTGACTAACAAACTAACTGACTCGCTGTATAACTAACTAACAGCAAGAATGATTAACTGACTAACCAATTGACTAACTACTTGTTTGACCAAAGACTAACTAACTGACTCACTGGCTAACTGATTAACTGGCTAACTTTCTGTTATTTAAACAACTTTAGGTATAGGCCATGGCATTATCTTTGTGCCAGCCATCGCCTTGATACCTCACTATTTTAAAAGACTTCGCTCCCGAGCCAGTGTAGTCCCATGGTGTGGTGGAAGTGCAGCATCGATTATCGCCCCTTTCATAATCAGAGCTGTAAGGAAGGAGTACGGTGTAAGCGGAGCCTACTTTATCTTGTCGGCAGTTGAACTCCATTACATTCTGGCCGGTCTGTTACTGCGACCAACCAGTGCATACAGGTAAGTGTTACAAGTGGAGAATATAATAACTTTATCTTATCTCTAAACAAATTGTGACACGATGTAATCACGTAATTATATATGTTCATATATGTTTAATCGGTCTCTGTGGCTAAGGGCTTGCGAACGAGGTTTGTGAGCCCATATACCCGGGTTCGAAACACAACGGTGCTGGGTTTTTTTTCCAAAAAAGGTATAGGAGCCGGTCGTTCAGAAAGCAATGACAAACTACTGAACGTAAAATTTGCCCAGGAATCATGAACAGCGAAAGTGCTGGGGTTGTCTGCTACGTCCTGTGAAGGACATGCAACTTAATTTATATATGTTTAATCAAGAGTTACTAAGTGAACTTCTTAAACACAATTATTAATTCCTACTATATCAGCATCATTATGTACCCTGCCATCTGACATAGTCATTTCCATCCACAGCTCTTGATCCTTGATGTTCTGGATTAACTCTGCTGAAGATATTTGTCCACGCCACCGTATCAATCTACCCAGCATAATTTCTCTTGATCTGCTTCAGACTCTTTCCCTACGAATATTTCAAGATATCATGATGTTCTCTATTTGATCGCAGCAGATGAGCAATATCTCCGGCGGGCCTACTCTCGTTGGTCGCGCGAGACGCACGAGTCAGGCGGGGAGTCTGACGGTAGTACACACTTACAAGGTCCAGATACTTGCGTTAGACAGGTATATGCGCACAGTGGTCCGGGCGTGTATACGACCCTTAACTACGAGATTTTACTGAACTCCTCTAAGTCAAATCCCACAGGTTTAGGGTCTGGCCATCGATCGTCTCCTGCTCGTGGAGGCGAGGTCTCGGAGGTTTGACGCTGAGCCGCCAGCGTCTGCAGCCTACCTTGTTCCAGACGTATTGGTTAGCCATTCCTCTATATCAAATAAGCCAAGGCCGAGAGAGGGAACATGTCGATTGGGCACCAATGTTCTCTGAAGCTCTGCCAAGGCATTGTGATGGCATTTTGGCCAAATTCCAACTCACATATTTTGGTCTGTCAAGACTGAGGTGCCACTCACAATTACATCTATGATAATCAAAATTTAAAAAAAGAAAATGGATTTTACATCATCATCGTCGTCATCATGGTATTCAACGTTTGGACTGCGCTTGGCCCTGCAGCCGGCAGGGTTAGGATCGGCTAGTCTCTATCGGGAGGGTTGAAACGCGAAAATCCGTAGCTTGCCGGTGACCCACAGACTACACAAGTTAATCTCACCTTCCCGTGGTTTCGACCGAAGAAAACATGATCACAAGATCATGGGCCAACAGGGCCTTGGCTCCCCGGGGTGGGACGAACTCCCCTTGATCAGATGATCCTGTTCTAAACCTGCGATTGACCTAGTAAGTCGGCAGGGTATTTTTTCTACTGCTCAAAGCAAACAAAAGGAGCGTTATCGGACTGACCCAAATGGAAAGAGACCTGGAAATGTTAAAGGACAACGAAACAGAGCCACGTCGACACCGCAGCGTACAAGAGGAACACGTTGAGATAAGATCATCATCTAGAATATTATCTCCTGAGCTTGCCGTGAAGCTTCCTATACATTCAGCCACATAGCTGTACGTGTTACATCGTGCGCTGTACTTCCACAATTGGGAGCATGTCTCTTGTACACATGCTGCCCACATTTCTCGATGTCTGTGTCAAAAATATGTAAAGTAGTTAAGCAAGGGTCCCTTTCACGCGCCTTCAGCTGCATTGGGTGTACGGTGCTAGACACATCTTTTTATAGACCGATCAGCACTGGCTGGGTGATGTGGACAGTATCATTCCGGCCGCATTTGCTTCCCAATACATTTCTTGGTACTCATGGTGGGCTTGGTCGACCTTGCCGCCTAGGTCAGTAATAAAACATGAATCAGTATTGTGTCTTCAAGTAAAAATAAATTATTAATAACAAAGAATGGGATGGGGTTATACATGTTACATGACTCCATGGTCATTATGTAATACATCATTTTATTACGTCAAGTCAGAGATGTATTAGGGTTTAAAAAAAAAAAAAACTATCTGCTTCTTACCAAACTATCGCATCTCAACAATGCCCACCACATATTTCAGATTCCACTCGGATCAGGCGGACGGTTCAGAGAAAGACAACAGTGTTCCTCACAACCCAAGCGCATTAACCGTTGACACAAATTGCGATGGTCATCCAGATGATGTCGTTTCCAAAGAGAACGCATCTCAACTGCCACCATCAGTCAACATTGCGGAACATAACGAGGAGGCTGAAGATGTCAGTGATTCACTTTTGACCCAAACCGAAGTTATAAGCCAGACCAACGACACTGGACATCGTAAAACTATTAACGGGATATCAGAGTTGAAGGACGAAACAAAGGGTGCAGAAATACCATACAGGTAATTTGTCGTGTTGATTTTATGTTATTGTGTTAAGCAGTAACAGCAGAGTGACCAGAAGCAGATTTCTCTACACGGAAGCATTGGTGAAAGAGACGAAGACGACAGGGTGACAAAATGAAACACCCAATAGGAAAGGTGGGGGGGGGGGGGGGCAGTGTTACATAAATCTCACTCTACCAAGAAAAGACATATCAACTTGAAATGCACGAATAGATCACATAAATACACACGTAGATCAAGCAGCAGTTCTTCAGTACATCACATGCTCAAGATAGAGCACAGTAAGTGATCACTGTTATACTTTGCATTAGATTACATTCTTCTTCTATCCCATGCCGTGTGAGGTTGGTGATCATGTGCTGCCAATCACTTCTGATGCAGACATTCCTCCATGTCATGATGTCAGACAGTCCAGTACCTTCTCTCCTCCCGTCTCTTCTCACTGCAACCGCCCGTTGTGATGACATACTTCAGATTTTCTCTTCCAATCACATGCCCATAGAACTGCCTTCTTCTGATGCCAGTAGTCAGATTTCTTTGTGAGTTAAATTATGTCAAGATATATTCGCTGCCCTGTCTATCCAATCACGGTGTACTCATCCTTTTTGCATAAAAGACGAGGTATATCATCAACCTTAACCCACAAATTAACACATATTACGAGAGGTGACCTAATTATTATAGGATGATGACCTTTGGTCACGGCTAACACTGATTATCCCCTATTATGCTTTTTATAACATCAGTTCTAATGGTTTGTATACGGAAGATCATATTTAGTCTCATTTATTACAGTTTCTCTTCGTCCTGTTCCATCAAGTCCAAGTATGGCACTGATGACACATGATGGGGAGGAAAACGGTGCTGAAACACACCTGTGTTTGTTCCTAGTGTTATATGTGTTTTCCTTTTTTTTTGTTCATATCCCTTACAGAACGTTGCAGTCAACATCAGCATTTTTCAGCTACTGTTGATGTACTAGCAAGATTACGCTCAGTAGTTTGTCATTGCTTTCTGAGCGACCGTCTCACATACCCCGTAAATTCAAACGTGGCGAGAACCGCTACCGATTCTCGCGCAGGTTATGTTACTCTCGAGAATATACGGGATTACGGAGAAAGACTTTAATCTCTAGGCCAGGGAGATCATATGCGAGCACAAATGGTGTTTTGAACTGCATCTGTGCTGAGATTTCCGATAGATTCTAATTTTTGTAAACAAGCACACGTTTTCTTATTTTGTGAAAACGTAATAAATAAGCAATGATGTCCATGGTATTCTTGAATCTGACTATTGCTATTATTTAAACATCATTGCTTTTGTTTTTTCTGACCCAGAAACCGAAGGAACACTTTCTATGGGAGTGCCGTGACACTAGACAGCGACGTTGCGGCAGCCCTTGAGCTCATGCTAGAAGATGTGACAGACAACATCTCTGCGAAGAGCTTGAGTAGATGGCAGAAGCTGTACCAGGACGCCTCTCTCCAGTAATATTTCTATTGTCCTTTCTAGATTTTAAATTGAATAATCGCAAAGAAAACACTGTCGCGAGGGTGTGAACTGGTGTGAATTGGTGTGAACTGATGTGAACTGCTGTGAACTGATGTGAACTGATGTGACCTGGTGTGAATTGATGTAAACTGGTGTGAACTAGTGTGAACTGATGTGACCTGGTGTGAACTGATTTGTAAACTTATACGATATATGGTGATCAGTGCAGCCTCTAACCGACTTTAACAAAATAATATATAATACACACATATAATACATGGAGAGCCGAGGTAACGTGGTGGCTATACACCGCATCACCCTCGGAGTGCCCATAGAAATATCGGTCCAGCACAATATGATCAATACGCCTGATAAGCTAAACCCGTAAAATCAACAGGTAGATTAAATGTAAAAAAGAAACCAATGTATGGCCTTGCGTGACGTTGCAATCAGCCCCAACAATAGGTTGATGTTCAAGGCAATTTTACTTCCATTGGACATATTATTGATTGATTGATTGATTGATTGATTTATGAACCGACATCACATCATTCGGGACATTCCCATAAGCGCTCCGTCCCCATCCTCAGCAGCCAGCGAAGAGTTCCAACACTAATAGTTCCAGTAGCAATCATATTATTTAGATAGACTAGCAGTAACTGCTGGTATGTTGTTGTATTGCTCCTATATCGCAGCTTAGAGTAGCAACAACTGTAATCTTCGTGTAGTTGTATCACTTAGGTAGCGCGGCAACAATCGTAATCATTCTGTAGTTATATCAATTAGTTAGCGCAGCAACAACTGTAATCATTTTGTAGTTGTATCATTTACGTAGCGCAGCAACAACTGTAATCATTCTGTAGTTATATCAATTAGTTAGGGCAGCAACAACTGTAATCATTTTGTAGTTGTATCATTTAAGTAGCGCAGCAACAACTGTAATCATTCTGTAGTTATATCAATTAGTTAGCGCAGCAACAACTGTACTCATTCTGTAGTTATATCGATTAGTTAGCGCAGCAACAACTGTAATCATCTGTATTTGTATCAGTTAGTTAGCCTAGTAACAACTGTAATCAGTCTGTAATTGTATCACTTTGATAGCCCAGCAAAAACTGTAATCAGTCTGTGGTTGTACCACTTAGTTAGCGCAGCAACAACTGTAATCATTATGCAGATGTATCAATTAGTTAGCGCAACAACAACTGTAATAAGTATGTAGTTGTATCACTTAGGTAGCACAGCAACAACTGTAATCATTCTGTAGTTATATCGATTAGTTAGCGCAGCAACAACTGTAATCATTCTGTATTTGTATCAGTTAGTTAGCCTAGTAACAACTGTAATCAGTCTGTAATTGTATCAATTTGATAGCCCAGCAACAACTGTAATCAGTCTGTGGTTGTACCACTTAGTTAGCGCAGCAACAATTGTAATCATTATGTAGATGTATCAATTAGTTAGCGCAACAACAACTGTAATAAGTATGTAGTTGTATCACTTAGGTAGCACAGCAACAACTGTAATCATTCTACTGTTATATCAGTTAGTTAGCACAGCAACAACAAATGTAATCATTCTACTGTTATATCAGTTAGTTAGCGCAGCAACAACTGTAATCATTCTACTGTTATGTCAGTTAGTTAGCGCAGCAACAACTGTAATAATTCTACTGTTATATCAGTTAGTTAGCGTAGCAACAACTGTAATCATTCTACTGTTATATCAGTTAGTTAGCGCAGCAATAACAAATGTAATAATTCTACTGTTATATCAGTTAGTTAGCGCAGTAACAACTGTAATCATTCTACTGTTATATCAATTAGTTAGCGCAGTAACAACTGTAATCATTCTACTGTTATATCAGTTAGCGCAGCAACAACAAATGTAATCATTCTACTGTTATATCAGTTAGTTAGCGCAGCAACAACTGTAATCATTCTACTGTTACATCAGTTAGTTAGCGCAGCAACAACTGTAATCATTCTACAGTTATATCAGTTAGTTAGCGCAGCAACAACTGTAATCATTCTACAGTTATATCAGTTAGTTAGCGCAGCAACAACTGTAATCATTACACTGTTATATCAGTTAGTTAGCGAAGCAACAACAAATGCAATCATGCTGTAGTTGTATCACTTAGATAGCGCAACAACAAATGTATAAGTATGTAGTTGTATCACTTAGGTAGAACAGCAACAACTGCAGTCATTCTGTAGTTGTATCACTTACGTATCGTAGCAACAACTGTAATCAGTCTGTACTTGTATCAGTTAGTTAGCGCAGCAACAAATGTAATCAGCTTGTAGTGTTATCACTTGGGTACCGCAATAACAACTGTAATCAGTCTGTAGTTGTATCACTTACGTAGCACAATAACAACTGTAATCAGTCTGTAATTTTATTACTTAATTAGTGCAATAACAACTCTAATCAGTCTGTAGTTGTATCACTTACGTAGCACAATAACACCTGTATTCAGTCTGTAGTTTTATCACTTAGGTAGTGCAAAAAAAACTGTAACCAGTCTGTAGTTGTATAACTTGTGTATCGCAGCATCAACTGTAATCATTCTGTAGTTTTATCACTTGTGTATCGCAGCAACAACTGTAATCATTCTGTAGTTGTATCAATTAGATAGCTCAGCATTGGCTACGATCAATCTGTAGTTGTATCACTTAGCTCAGTAACTGTTACATTAGTTTGTAGTCGTGTTACGTCTCTGCTTCTATACGTCTCTGCTTCTAAACGTCTCTGCTTCTAAACGTCTCTGCTTCTAAACGTCTCTGCTTCTAAACGTCTCTGCTTCTAAACGTCTCTGCTTCTAAACGTCTCTGCTTCTAAACGTCTCTGCTTCTAAACGTCTCTGCTTCTAAACGTCTCTGCTTCTAAACGTCACTGATGATCTACATTCTACTTTCAGTTTATGGGGCTTCCGTTGGGCACTGGTGACGATGCTTCCAGGAACTGTGACCTTGTACCTGTTGAGCTATTTGCCCACGATCTCCAAGTTTCAGGGCGCAAGTCTGGACGAGGCTGCCTTGCTGGTTACAATCATGGGATCTGTAGATTTGATCAGCCGGATCTGTTTTGGTGTTATTGCTGACACGCATATTTTGTCTCCTTCAAAAATACTCCTCATTACTCAACTGTGTCTTGGTAAGCGCTTTGAACACAAACGACTGCATTTATTATTTGATTATTATTGAGCGGAGAGACACCTAACAAGAAAAAGAAAGAAACAGCTGGGCGAGCTGGTATTGCCTTATGCATTAATGTGTGTAATACAGCTACTTTTCACACACACACACACACACACACACACACACACACACGCACGCACGCACGCACGCACGCATGCACGCACGCACGCACACATACACACATTAGGCTTCACTTTTAGAAAGTACAAGGGAGGTAGAAAAATCTTTTGCGAGCAACCGCATTTAGGAGCCACGAGAAGCAGATACCTACGTGAAATAAGGGAAATGTGCAAAGAAAAGTATGACACTGTATTTGGATGAGACGTGGATCAATGCGCACCACACAAGTGAAAAGGAATGGCAATCAGTGGATGGAAAGATAAAGCGTTATGTGCCCAGTAGTAAAGGACAGCGTTTGGTCATAGCCTATGCTGGTAGTACTCATAATGGCTTACTACAGAATGCTGGACTCGTGTTCGTATCAAAGCATACAGACAATAGGGATTATCATATTGTGATGAATGGTAATGTATTTAGAGATTGGCTCGATAATACAGTTCTTCCATCCCTTGATAGACCGTCTTGTCTAATCATGGACAATGCATCATATCACAATGTTGTTGCCCAAGAAGACAAAATACCTACGGTATCGAGCACAAAGGAAGCAATAAAGATATAAGAAGGGAAAATATACCATTTCCAGAAACATATTTCAAGCTACAGTTGTTGTCCCTTGTCAAACAGGCGCAAAAACGCATGAAATATCAAATCGACAAGTTGATAAAAGAGCATGGCCAAAGGTGCTTGAGACTTCTGCCGTATCATTCTCATTTAAACAATATAGAACTTGTGTGGGCTAACATTAAAGGAAAGGTGGCAGCTGCCAATACTACATTCAAATTATCTGATGTCAAGATACTAACCCAGTCCGCGCATTTAAATATTGATAATAGTTACTGAAAAAAATGTGAGGACCATGTGTTGAAAGAGGAAGAGAACTATTGGAGATAGGATGGATTGAATTTTATGAAACCGAGAGCAGTCACCAACCTACTGGAATCGTCCGACACAGATTAAGGTCTGAGCAGATCGCAGACCTTAATCCACGTGCACACTTACTGTGATATTTTGCTCCAACTATTCAGACGAATTGCAGGCCCTAAACATTACAGCATCAGCACAATGTCAATGGCAACAGTTTGTATTCCACAGTGATGAATTTTCAATTCCGCAAGCCCTCAGCGGTAACAAACAACTGGTAGGGGAAAAAAAACCACACACACACTAAACGCAATGAATACCAACAGAAGAGTAATATTGCGGTGGACACTGACATATTGTGGCATAACAAGAAACGCGAGAGCAAACACGTTGTCAAATTATGGGACAACACACGTGCATACGAATCAATCTATAAGCTTCAATGAAAAGAGGACCAACATCTTGGTCGCTAAGAAGAAAACCCACTACAGAGACACTGACAACTATTTTCATAGTGCAAAACAGGTAATCATGTTTCGTCTCTGAACGGTAAACAACAATCTTTCACGAAGACTCACATGAGTCACCCATGTGTACGTGTGAACAAACTACACAGACAGCTGAACAGATCCTTAAAAATGGACACATGATGACTAAATTGCGGTATCATTTCTTGTCACTCCATACGTACATTAACGCACAGCTATTTGGAAGCTTTCACGAACTCAATATAAAAAGCTAAATGCATCCTAGTAACATGAATACTTGTGTACACATTACTAACCAGCAGCTGAAGAAGCAAGAAGGAAATGAAAAATAAGGTAAGAAATATATTCCTTCTACTTTCCTGTCAATTTACACATTATTTACTCCATGCCTTTGTAAATTCTCTGTCTTTACTAATATTACACATTGCACCCCTCTCGGGAGTCTCCGTGGTGAAATGGTCAAGCCGTCTGACTCGTTCTCCGAAGGTTGTATGCTCGATTCCGGGCCGCGGCCTTCATTTCACGAGTGCATTTTTTCGGAAACTCCCGAGGGTCGTCTCTGGAGTTACAAAGTTCGTGCTTTGTGCGACGCTTTCCGTGCTGCGTAAAGAGACTGAGCCATATGAGATAAAAACCCGGTGTAATGCAATTGACCCTGTCGACTTTTAAGCTACATTTTTTTTTTTATTGCACCCATTCCCATACGAATCTGGCTACGCCTTGTACTTGTGTCGTTAACGGAAATGACGTGCTTTATTATAAGACTAGTTTGTTAGCGTGAATTCACTACATTTTCGCCAAAATATCAAAGAAATGTCACCGCTTTCGATGATTTAAATTGGTTTTGGACCTATCAAAGATATATTCCTTGGGTGGGGGTGAATATAAGACGGCAGGAAAAATTTCATAACGATGCAACAGACAGTTTTCAAAATAATTGATCGTGAATGACGGCATCCATTTCTGGACAGACTATAGGCCTACATTGCTTCTATGCAGCAGCATGATACACGTTCATAATTGGCTTAGAGCGCTTATGAAAAGGGGGGACAACTTGTATATATTCACTGTAACATATGTCTCTCGATAAAATTAATATAATTAACAACTCTAATTGAGAAGTTATGACAAAACACATGATCGTAAATTCCTCCAAGACTGAGTCTTCTTTTGTGACCAAATATTAAGAAGCGAAAAACGGGAATTATGTGATAACTAGAAAGATTGAAATACTTGCTTCCAAGGGCACTAACCACAACAATGTATTTCCGCTTGCAGGTATCATTTGTTACATTTTCAAATTTGCCACGTCGTTCGTGACTTTAGTTCCCGTGACAATTTTCATTGGAATGTTCATTGGTGCCCGTGGACCTCTGCAGCCGCTGGTATGTATCGAAGTTGTTGGAGCCCTCAAGATGGCTCAAGCCTACAGCATCATGTCTATCTTGAATACACTAATCGGTGCAATATTTAACCCTATATTAGGTAAGTTATTTGTCCGATTTACGATAGTTAAGTTGTAACATACACGTATTCTTCTTCTTCGTCTAGACCAGTGGTTCTCAAGCTGTGGGGTATTCCCCCCCCCCACCCCAGGGGGGAATTTTAGGATTTCCAGGGGGGGGGGGGGAATTAAGATTATTTCAAGATCGCATAAATACAAGAACCAGTTACTTCATATTGATTTTCCCTCTAAATGTTACGGTTCTGTACTTCTCGCCTTAAATGAAATTCGTGTTATAACGTAAGTAGACCCGCAAATCACGTTTTATTTAGATGTCTAGACTTGTTCTGGTATGTGTTATTAAATTGAGCATCCATTTGTATGTATACTGTGTAAGGGTGGGGGGGGGGGGGATTTATCGGGAGGAAATTCAATAGGGTGAGGAATGACGTTCTGAAAATATGGTAAAGGGGGACATGGGCCAAAAAAGGTTGAGAATCACTGGTCTAGACCATGCCGTGTGGTCTTGTTGATCATGTCTGTCCACAGCGCTCTGTGTAGTATGCTGCTAGTCATCTTTTATACTGATAGTCTTTCACACCATGATGTCAAACTGTCTAGATTTCTGATACTGATGTTCTTTCACACCATGATGTCAAATTGTCTAGAATCTTCTTTCTTGGTCTCCCACTGCCTCTCCTCCCCGTGGACTCCCACTGCCGCCCCCCCCCCCTCCAACTTTCTCGTTCTCACGACATACTTCAGTTTTTCCCTTCTCATGACATTGCTAAAGCATGTGGGCTGTCTTCGTCTGAAGCGAGAATCCAGTTCTCTTTGTGAATTGACTTCTTTCAAGATATCTTCATTGCTCCTTATATCCGACTACGGTGTTCAATTCAGTCTTCTACAAAACCACATCTTCTTTGTTGCCACGTAATTTATGTCTTTGCAAAAGTTATTCGGCTTGATTGTGGTATTCGACCCCAAGTGTTGCATTTGACGGCCTTTGGCGTAGACAGCAAGGTTAACGCTTGCAATGGTTCCAACATCTAGTATACAGAAACATCAAAGATTGCAGTGGTTAAGATATGTAGTATACAGGACAGTCAAAGATTGCAGTGATTCCAATTTAGCATACAACTTAGTCATGGGTTGCAACAACGCCAACATTTATTATACAGCAAAGTCACATATTATAATGATTCCAACATGCAGTATACAGAAAAATCAAATGTTGTAATGATTCCAACTTGCAGTATACAGTAAAGTTATATATTGTAATGATTCCAACATTTAAGATACAACAAAGTCAAATGTTGTAATGATTCCAACATGTAGTATACAGCATGTGGGTAGCGGGGTAGGGGTATCCCCTATCAAAGGAGAAGTAAGGCGCCTCCTTCCCTCCGCTAGCCTACGGGACACCCTTGGGCAAGGTGGAGTACCCGTTTAGCCCCCCGATCAGGGTTACGTGAAGCCATGGGTGCAGGTGGTGGATGAAGATGGAGAGCAGCCGACAGATAGTTGTAGGTTATGGTCTCCACCTTCACGACGGTAGGCAGAGGATCTCCTTTTTTGAGGAGACAATGGCTACGGTCACTGACCAGTATGGTCACTGCTGGGAAGGAAAGCAATGGCAAACTACCTTCTTTACACATGCCAAGAAAATCATGTTGTGTTCACTTATCGATAATCAGAGAAACGGCGTAAATGGGTGCTCCATAGGAGCAGCCTCGCCCGGTAGGGATAGTCATGCGCACCAGGTGACTCCAGACCGTCAACAGGCTACTAGGTGCAAAAGATTAATATCATTGAAAGTAGGAACTTGGAATGTTAGAACAATGAATGCAGATGGAAAGTTGGAGGACATCAAAAAAGAAATGGAGAGAGAGAAGATTAACATATTAGGAATATCGGAAACGAGATGGAGAGGAGCAGGGATAAGGACAGGAGAGGATTGTAAGATTATTTACTCGGGGGGAGAAGAACAGCAAAGAGGTGTAGCCATTATATTAGATAAGCAAACATCAAATTCTGTCAAAGGATATTGGGCTGTGTCAGACAGAGTTCTATTAGTAAAATTAAACGGAAGACCTTTTAAAATAAATGTAATTCAAGTATATGCCCCAACAAGTGAAAGCAGTGAAGAAAGTATAGAGGAATTTTATAATGACATGGAGTCTGCTTTGAAGAACTGTAAAAAATCAGAAATAGATATCATAATGGGTGATTTCAACGCAAAAATAGGAAAGCAAAGCGATGGATACAGTGTAGGCAACCATGGTTTGGGAGAGAGAAATGAAAGAGGTTACAGACTTGTAGAATGGGCAAAAGAACAAGAGTTGGTTGTAGGAAACACCTGGTTTAAACAACATCCTAGAAGATTATGGACATGGAGGAGTCCAGACAGCAAGATTAAAAACCAGATAGATTACATCCTGATAAGCAAAAGGTTTCGAAATGCATTAACAGTTGTAAAAACAGTTCCAAATGCAGACTGTTACAGTGATCACAGATTAATTACTGGCACATTGAGGGTAAAGTTAAAGAAAGTCAAGTATACAGCAGGAAACCCTAAATATGACTTGTGCAAATTGAAAACTGACAAAGAAATACAAGATAATTTTAACATAGAAGTAAAAAACAAATTTGATTTATTGTCTGATCTAGAGATCCTATTTCAAGATGTAGATGATCAATGGGAAATGCTGAAGAATTCAATCAGTTGTGCAGCAGAAAAAACTATTCCAAAAGTAAAGAAAGTTGGCCGTAAGACATGGATGACTGAAGAAATTTTACAACTAATGGAAACAAGAAGACAGAACAAAAATAATCCTGCCAAATATGAAGAAATTCACAGAAATGTCAGAACCTTATGTAAGGAGGCTAAAGAAACATGGCTTGAGAAAAATTGCAGAGAAATTGAAAAACAACACAACAGTAAAAATGCGAAACTAATGCACACAAGAATTCAGGAGATTACTAATCAAAGAACACGTACATCAGCAGGCTGCCTAAAGACAAAAGATGGAAGAGTCATAATAGAAAAAGATCAGATGTTACATGTATGGTCAGATTACGTGAAAAACCTTTATAACGATAGCAGAGACGAACAATATATTGTTCAAAATAACAATGAAGGGCCAGCAATTTTGAAGATGGAGGTTCAGAATGCTCTTAATCATATGAAATCTGGCAAAACCCCCGGTCCAGACAGCGTCACAACAGAAATGATTAATGCTTTAGAAGAATATGGAATAGATAAAGTTACCAGTCTGCTTAATACAATATATGATACTGGAAATATACCTCATGAGTTATGTAATTCTGTATTTATTGCAATCCCAAAGAAATCAGGAGCCTTGGAATGTGATCAACATCGAACAATTAGTATAATGAGTCACATCACGAAGATTTTGCTAAGAATTATCATGCAAAGAGTTAGGAGGAAAATACAACCTGAAATAGGAGAAGAACAATGTGGGTTTGTAGTAGGCAAGGGTACAGTAAATGCTGTGTATATACTGAGAACCGTAATCGAACGTTCTATAGAAGTAAACAAAGATCTACACCTTTGCTTCATTGACTACACAAAGGCTTTTGATAAAGTGAGACATGTCAACATGATAAGGATGCTTGAAGATCTACAAATTGATGGGAAAGACCTTAGACTTGTAAAAAAAATATATTGGAAACAACAAGCTGCCATAAGAGTTGATAATGAAGTAAGCTAATATCAGCCTATTAAGGGAGGTGTGAGACAGGGATGTGTAATGTCTCCAGATCTGTTTTCCCTGTACAGTGAAAATATTTTCAGAAATATTGAAAATATGGAAGGAATCAACATTGGGGGACGATGCATCAATAACATTAGATATGCAGATGATACAGTCTTGATTGCAGACAATGAACAGGACCTGCAAAATTTAGTAGATGCGGTTGTTACACACAGTGAACAACAAGGGTTAGAATTAAATTGTAAAAAGACACAGATTATGGTCGTCACTAAGAAGAACGAAATACCACAGTGTAATATACAAGTAAATGGGAATATTCTTCAACAAGTGAATAGGTACAATTACCTCGGAACAGTAATAACATCTGATGGGAGATGCCTTGAAGAGATTAGAACAAGAATCGCCATGGCAAAAGTAGCCTTTAGCAAGATGAAAAACATACTGACCAATAAAAAAATGTCAATTGAAACGAGAAAAAGAGTGTTGAGATGCTACATAGAACCTGTACTTTTATATGGATGTGAAGCTTGGACAATGAGCAGCCAGGCTGAAAAACATCTGATGGCTGTAGAAATGTGGTTTCTGAGGAAAATGCAAAGAATACCATGGACAGCCAGAAAGACCAATGAACAAGTCCTTCAAGAAACAAATGAAGATCGTAAACTGATCAGAGACATTAGACGTAGACAGTCACAATTTTTTGGGCATGTTATGAGAAGAAATGATTTGGAGAACTTGGTGACAACTGGTAAGATCGAGGGGAACAGACCAAGGGGAAGACCTAGAAACAAGTATCTGGATGGCTTGGCCTTGTGGCATGGTCGAGACAGAAACACGGAACTGATCCACGACTCTGTTGATCGAGTGAGATGGCAGAACATGACCGCCCACGCTTACCGGCATGGCACATGATGGATGGATGGAGTATACAGCAAAGTGAAATTGTTTAAAGATTCCAACATGCAACATACAACAAAGTCAAATTGTGTAATGATGCCAGCATGTGGTACACAACAAAGTCAAATTGTCTAATTATACCAGCATGTGGTATAGAACAAAGTCAAATTGTGTAATTATACCAGCGTGTGGTATACAACAAAGTCAAATTGTGTAATTATACCAGTGTGTGGTAGACAACAAAGTCAAATTGTGTAATTATACCAGCGTGTGGTATACAACAAAGTCAAATTGTGTAATGATGCTAGCATGTGGTATACAACAAAGTCAAATTATGTAATGATTCCAACGTTTAAGATACAACAAAGTCAAATTCTGTAATGATTCCAACAAGTATACAGGCAAGTCACAATTTGGGAACCGCGGTAGCGTAGTGGCTAGACCAGTGTTTCCCAACGTGGGGCCCACGCCCCACAGGGGGGCAATTCGATTGTTAAGGGGGGCAATTCGAAAATGGAAGAAATCGGCTGGATATAACAAAACGGGGAGACTTGAGACTGAAGTTAACTAAATTGGAACCTGACATAAAATCTCTGCAGCAAGCATCAAGCGCAATGATCTCACTAAATTTAAATAATTACTAATAATTAAAATAATATAGAAAAATCTTTCATTAAAATTATTTTGTACTTGAATTTCAGTTCTCCATATGTTTTGAAAATTTACTTACTGTGTTTGCTCAATAATTTCCTAGTGATTTCTTCCTATAACCTATCGATCCTTTGGCTAGGATCGGGTGCATTTGCTGCTCTCCCCCAGGTATTGCGCCTGGTCTGGTCGGGGGCCGGGATGATCAAATAAACACTCATCACATATCTTCACCTTAGATGTGGGCCTGGTGGACCACTGTGAGAAATAGCTTACATTGAGACTAAGGGTCCACACAAAAAAAGGGGGAAGCGGGGGAACCAGATTGTCTGGGGTAACCGCCAAACCAAAAAAAAAAAAAAAAAAAAATTCACCCAACACAACCGACACACAGGGACGCAGGGATGCTCTGGCCCCTCTGGGAACCGTGAGCCCGTCTAAAAAAAAAATAAAAACATTCAAGTTTCTTTAGTGAACATTTCAATTTTTGAATATTAAAAATGATGCATATGTTGGGGGCGGGGGGGGGGGGGGCATAATAATTTTAGAAAGGCTTAGGTGGGGCATAGCACAAAAAAGGTTGGGAAACACTGGTCTAGACCCACACCTGTCGTCCGGTGGCCATGTTTTCGAATTCACATAAGGGAGTATTTGTAAACCTGACTCGGATACCCAGCTCGACCCAGACTAAAGTAGACGCCAGGGATGATCTTGGAAAGTAGAGGCGACCTGGCGTGATATTGACCACATCACCTACCAAGTTCCAACTGCGCCTTAAAATATGGTTCTAGCACCATATACCCCGTGCACCTTAGGCAGGTAAAAGGCTCCTGTAATGACTACTTATGAACAATTCACGTTTGCAGTGAGCTATACATACATAATTGCACTCGGTGAAACAAGCTACACGTATGATTACAACGTTTCGTGACAACTGGCATGATTTTCATCAGGCTGACAACACACACAAATAATACATCAATCACTGTTTTAGTTCATCCAAATGTGCACATTCCATCTTTAAATTATTAATTCAACAATCCCCAAACTGTGATGGCATAGACGTGTGTGTCTACTTACTAATACTGTGGCCCGGTTCGAAACTTCGGCAGCGTTAGGACACGCACACACGTCTTGTAGAAGGAACGTGCTGTAGGTATATGAAGTGTTAGAACAATTACATTCTTGTAGTCTGGAGTGCATGGAGGAATAAATGGTTAGTCTTCCCCTTTTGTAGAGGACGTCGAGAGCAGGCATGGAATCCTCATTTGTTGCCGGCGCTTAAGTCATTGTCAGTGTCTTCGCTGCGGCTAGCAGGTTAGTCGGTCTCCCCAGTGGCTAACAGATTAGTCTGTCTTCTCAGTGGCTAGCAAGCTACTCTGTCTTCCCAGTGGCTAGCTGGTGCTCCCAGTGACTAGCAGGCTAGTCTGTCTTCTCAGTGGCTAGCAGGTTAGTCTGTCTTCTCAGTGGCTAGCAGGCTAGTCTGTCTTCTCAGTGGCTAGCAGGCTAGTCTGTCTTCTTAGTGGCTAGCTGGTGCTCCTAGTGGCTAGCAGATTAGTCTGTCTTCCCAGTGGCTAGCTGGTGCTCCCAGTGACTAGCAGGCTAGTCTGTCTTCTCAGTGGCTAGCAGGCTAGTCTGTCTTCTCAGTGGCTAGCAGGCTAGTCTGTCTTCTCAGTGGCTAGCAGGCTAGTCTGTCTTCTCAGTGGCTAGCTGGTGCTCCTAGTGGCTAGCAGATTAGTCTGTCTTCCCAGTGGCTAGCTGGTGCTCCCAGTGACTAGCAGGCTAGTCTGTCTTCTCAGTGGCTAGCAGGCTAGTCTGTCTTCTCAGTGGCTAGCTGGTGCTCCCAGTGACTAGCAGGCTAGTCTGTCTTCTCAGTGGCTAGCAGGCTAGTCTGTCTTCTCAGTGGCTAGCAGGCTAGTCTGTCTTCTCAGTGGCTAGCAGGCTAGTCTGTCTTTTCAGTGGCTAGCTGGTCTTCCAAGTGGCTAGCAGATTAGTCTGTCTTCCCAGTAGCCATGAGGTTAATATGTCTTCCCAGTGGCTAGCTGGTGCTCCCAGTGGCTAGCAGGCTAGTCTGTCTTCTCAGTGGCTAGCAGGCTAGTCTGTCTTCTCAGTGGCTAGCAGGCTAGTCTGTCTTCCCAGTAGCCATGAGGTTAGTATGTCTTCCTAGTGGCTAGCTGGTGCTCCCAGTGGCTAGCAGATTAGTCTGTCTTCCCAGTGGCTAGCTGGTGCTCCCAGTGACTAGCAAGCTAGTCTGTCTTCTCAGTGGCTAGCAGGCTATTCTGTCTTCTCTGTGGCTAGCAGGCTAGTCTGTCTTCTCAGTGGCTAGCTGGTCTTCCAAGTGGCTAGCAGATTAGTCTGTCTTCCCAGTAGCCATGAGGTTAGTATGTCTTCCCAGTGGCTAGCTGGTGCTCCCAGTGGCTAGCAGGCTAGTCTGTCTTCTCAGTGGCTAGCTGGTCTTCCAAGTGGCCAGCAGGTTAGTCTGTCTTCCCAGTAGCCAGCAGGTTAGTCTGTCTTCCCAGTAGCCAGCAGGTTATTCTGTCTTCCCAGTAGCCAGCAGGTTAGTCTGTCTTCCCAGTGGCCAGCAGGTTAGTCTGTCTTCCCAGTAGCCAGCAGGTTAGTCTGGCTTCCCAGTAGCCAGCAGGTTATTCTGTCTTCCCAGTAGCCAGCAGGTTAGTCTGTCTTCCCAGTAGCCAGCAGGTTAGTCTGTCTTCCCAGTGGCCAGCAGGTTAGTCTGTCTTCCCAGTAGCCAGCAGGTTAGTCTGTCTTCCCAGTAGCCAGCAGGTTAGTCTGTCTTCCCAGTGGCCTCAGGTTATTCTGTCTTCCCAGTAGCCAGCAGGTTAGTCTGTCTTCCCAGTAGCCAGCAGGTTAGTCTGTCTTCCCAGTAGCCAGCAGGTTAGTCTGTCTTCCCAGTAGCCAGCAGGTTAGTCTGGCTTCCCAGTAGCCAGCAGGTTAGTCTGTCTTCCCAGTAGCCAGCAGGTTATTCTGTCTTCCCAGTAGCCAGCAGGTTAGTCTGTCTTCCCAGTGGCCAGCAGGTTAGTCTGTCTTCCCAGTAGCCAGCAGGTTAGTCTGTCTTCCCAGTAGCCAGCAGGTTAGTCTGTCTTCCCAGTGGCCTCAGGTTATTCTGTCTTCCCAGTAGCCAGCAGGTTAGTCTGTCTTCCCAGTAGCCAGCAGGTTAGTCTGTCTTCCCAGTAGCCAGCAGGTTAGTCTGTCTTCCCAGTGGCCTCAGGTTATTCTGTCTTCCCAGTAGCCAGCAGGTTAGTCTGTCTTCCCAGTAGCCAGCAGGTTATTCTGTCTTCCCAGTAGCCAGCAGGTTAGTCTGTCTTCCCAGTGGCCTCAGGTTATTCTGTCTTCCCAGTAGCCAGCAGGTTAGTCTAGCAGGTTAGTCTGTCTTCCCAGTAGCCAGCAGGTTAGTCTGTCTTCCCAGTAGTTAGCAGGCTAGTCTGTCTTCCCAGAGCTATGTGTATGAATCTCAATAGCGTTGGATGTTTATAACGTATCCTTGATCTGATGTCGACACAGCCCATATCTGTAACCAGTAAATCTCATTGGACGTATGTTTAGTTTGTTTGTTTGTTTGTTTGTTTGTTTAGTCGACGGATCAACATCGCGGCACACGGGTGTAACCCATAAGTGCTCCGTTCTACTCCTAACTCAAGCCTGAGTCCGGAGAATCTCAGCTCAGTGCAGGAACCCCGTAGCACCGGCGAGGATCCTGAAATAATTTGGGTAGATTTTTAAGTCGAAATTTTGCCCGGGAAGCGCCGTTAGGCTACTCTTTTTCGATTTTTAACTGGCAAGGTTTTTTTTACGTGCTCAACAATACACACGGGCATCCGATCTCACTACCCAGAGACAGAAAATGTTGTTACTAGAAGTCCACGTGAAAATAACCCGGTCCTCACCGGGGCTTTAACCCGGAACTGTCAGCACTCGAGGCGGACACCCTACCTCGAGACCACTCAGCCCTCTCAATTGGAAGTAAAGGCGGCGGGGTGATAATGACCACATCGAGTGTCTATACACATATAGGGCTACCACAATATGTTCTGTGTGCCCAGGCGTCTCAAAGGGTCCGTTACTGACATGAATGTAGCAGCTATATTGCAAATTTCCATGGGGAATGTCTATAAAGGAACGCAGACCTGTTTTTTTTTTTTAAATGTTGCTTATCCCTTTCAGGACGTTGCATTCAACACCAGCATTTTCCAGCTGCTGTTGATGTACTATGCAAATTTTACGTTCAGTGGTTTGCCATTGCTTTCTGAACGACCGGCTCCCATACCAGCACGTTTTAACACGGTCTGCTAGCACAAATCGGTCGCGGCTGCGTTTTGAACGCCTGGTAAGCGGCTCACGAACAGAGTTCGCAAGCCTTTGACCACGGAGACGGCTGGAGACCTGGTTACAACAACTCATTAAACTATGGCCTAGAAATATTGAAGGCCTAACGCTTGTCACCGCTACGGTAATATCTGTAATAAAACTACCGACTGACCTGAATCCACCTGTTGTGACAATTTAGCAATGAATAACCGTTTCAGTGATTTACATTTCAGGAAGACTAGCCGAGGCTACAGGGTCATTTGTTCCTGTCATGCATGTGATCGGATCATGCTACATCCTGACAACCATTCTTATAGCACTTCTGCCCCTGTTTGTACGCTTGGATGTCAAGCACGGGAGAAAGATGTGACTTCAATTTGTAATAAACAGTGTGGATACAAAATCTATTATGTTTTTATTTATAATTAACAGAGTAGAGACAATTTGAGCTAAGAACCGACACCCCTGCATTTAGGACACCCTCAAACGCGCTCCGTCCCCTCGTTCAACAGCTAGAGAAGAGTCATTATTCTAATCGTTCCCACGGCTATCTGATTGAAAGTTCTCCTCGTCTTCCCTCTGTTTTTGGGTTCTTCGAGAACCAGTGCCGATCCCACGCAATATCATTCTTTTCACAAATGGGTTCTCAGTCTGCTTCCCTGCCAACTCCACCTGGTCCCACAGGTGCTCGACCACCTCTCCCTTGTCCATAGGCAATCTACTACCAAGAGGTGCATTCCTTGCCAGTCAAACAGCCTGTTCATTCCCCCGCACCCCCGCATGGCCAGGGCAAAATATCCATGCCACAATCTATGACTTCTGAGGCGAGGAAAACCAATCCACACGACACATTCCCTTCTCCGCCTTACTAAGCATACTCCTTGAGTTCGTAATAAATACAGTGTGTGTTGTAGTGGTCTCCTCTAACCAACGGAATGCCGCTGTAACTGCTTCCACTTCCATTTTCTTGCTGGAGGTCGTAGTCTCATATACCAGACTCCCCCTTTTCAAGCATCGTCCATTAGCCTTCAGGATGAAACCCCAACCACTACGTCTGTTTTTCACCACTGACTCATAGGTGTAGATCACTATGTCACCTTGATGTGTGTTTCCACGGATCAGTTGTTCCACCTCAAACTCTGTGAGGCCTGCTGCCCATTCTTTGCACTCATGACCCAGTGTTACCGTTACAATCTGCAAATACAGCATAAGTAAGAGATATCTTATATGGCATAGATCCAGTTCTAATACATGGTTGCGGATCCTGGGCAATTACTAAACAGATGAAACATATTCCTGGAAGTTTTGGGGTGCGGTTTAACAGAAAAATTCTGAGTATTAATTGATTAGCCAAAATGCTCAGTTTTGACATTTTGAGGGAAGATACGTAGCACTTAAGGCAAACTACTGAACATAAACTTGCCAAGAAATCACGAACAGCCAAAATATGCTGTGGGAGACTGCGACGTCCTGTAAAGGATATGCAGCTATTTTAAGTAGCACAGGCAATTCATCATAAACATTAGAAAGAGATAGTTTTTATTTTTGGCCACACTCTGAAAAGAAATACAAAACTAGACCATGTTGTGACAACCGGTAATATTCGTGGAAAGTGAGATAGCGAAGACAGCAAGAGAAACATTTTGACAGCCGTGTGTCATGACACGGAAGTGAGTCAGCACACGAAGTGATACTTACAATGGAGATTGCACGATGTGGAGAAGACTGAGGCACTTAATGATGAGGTATCCTGTTGTCTGTCATATGCCAACACGAATAACTTATTTCATATAGTTTTTTCTCACAATTTTCCCTCAATGTCTTGTCTTTGAGACTTGTTAAGTTTAATAATATGCATGGTATCTTTTTGCATGCTCTTTGCTTTCCTCTGCTGTTGGTTCTTGAGTGGTTCTTGATATGGTTCTTGATGTGATTAAAACACATGAAGACTAGCACCAATATGGTGAACCTAATTACGTCATTTTTATCTGACAGACAACAAGTAGTGTCCTTCAATAACTGTCTATCAAGACCCACACAACTTAATTTTGGTGTGCCTCAGGGCTCAATACTAGGTCCGCTGCTTTTTGCAGTGTATATTAACGATCTTCCTTTATACCTCAATACTTCGTGTGACCTATTTGCGGACGACTGCACTATTTACACAAGTCAAGAGAGCCTTTGTGACTTAGAGATCTCTTTACAAAACGAACTTGACAACCTTAGTAGATGGAGCAATGAAAATCGCATGTTAATTAACATCGACAAAACCAAATCCATGCTAATAACGACCAGACAAAAACTACAGACCCTAGCCATAACTGGGACACCGCTCGAGCTCCACGTGGACACGTTACCTATAATTAATGTAAATGAACATAAAACATTAGTTCTTTTAATTGACAGACTGTGGCATAACGCAGCCAACATTATTCATTCATCAACTCATGCCGCAAAAAGAGGAAACAACATTGAAAGAAATTGACTTCACAAACGCAATTGGAGATTGGGACTTAAAACTTAACATCAAAACTGGAACTGAACAAGTGACAAATGACGTGGATTCTTGGAAAGATTTCATCAGACCAAGCTCAGAAAACCATTGGATAGGAAAACCACATGACCGCCTTCGCGCCAGTGCATAATTAACATATATTACTATTTCATCAGAAATGTTAATAAGCCCGCACTTTTGTCTGAACTCGCTCCATGGACGGATGTGAGAAGAGTGTGTGACCAAAAATTCAATGGGCAAGGCAAAAGTCTGGATCCGAGGTACGTTTGTTGGCCCTTGATTAGACTAAGAACCCGATGTATCAAGTAATGTAAACCCATGTTTGTGATGTCAATTGAAATGTATGATTATTAATTAAAACCTCTGAAATGTAAAAATGCTCGACTGTAGATTCTAAAGACGCAAAGCCATTCCCGGGCAGAATATTCTCTTCGATGAAACTACAATCTCTGATATTCTTAGAGATAATTATTAACTTTAAGAAGTGCATTCCACTACTATATTCTATTCTAAACAACTGTGAGAAGTGATGATTCGAAAGCAATCTTGTGCATTTCACCAGAAACATTGCTAAAGATGCACCACTATCTACAGCTGAAAAGACAGTTCGTGTACTAGAATAAGTGCCTTGTTCTAAAACAGACTTATCTATGCCTATTTACAATCTAGAAAGCTGAAAGTGAAATCAATCTTTCCTTTCTCCTTTATCTATAGAATTAATAGGGTTTTGCGAAATAAATATTTATATTTATGTCAAATTTAATTAGATAAGGGCACACATGAACTGCAACACATGAGAAAGTTGTGCTTCGCGGAACACCATCACGCGAAGTGAACTTAACTCATTACTCAACATAACTTAAAACACAACACCACTCCACACCACTCATCACCACACAACCCAACACTCAACATCACAACAACAACAGGTAATGGAAGAGAGTTATTAGACACAAGAAGAAGAAGTAGTTAAATTGGGAAAACACAGAGAATTATTTATACACATTGTAAACACCATTTAGTGGAAGAAATGTTCTAAATGTATGTCATTTATTTACATGCATCTTGACATATTCTCACTCTTGTCAATGTCTTACTGTACACGTTCACTGACCCCGGTCAAATGAGAATTTACATACAGCAGGAACAAGTTGATACAAGGCGTACACCATGTGATAATCTCTGACCACCCCAACTTAACCCAACACTAGCTTAGAGAGAAAAGGAGGGGAGGGGAACTAGTTCCTACTTCAGGAATTTAGATTTCTTCCGACCTACTTCTTATTATTGTATTGGTAGGAATGTAAATATTTATGCGAATATTCATCAGTGATCTTGGTGGCTACATACCAACAACCACCCAACACATCAGCAAATTAACCACCTAAATCAGACCTGAGGGAGGGAAGCCGAGAGAAAGAGATGAACCACAAGTGAGATGGAGGATGACTTCGCTATGAGCAGAGCATGGGGAGGCCTTCAGAGGAGCTATACGGGCAGACCTGAAGTGGATCCATCAGTCAATGGACCCTGGCTTACCTAATCCTCCAGTCACCAGGTTACTTTTCTCATAGGTTGAATACACACCCAATTTCAGGAAAACTACTGACATTATATGGTTGAGACAACACTATCATACTTAATATGTACAACATCAAAATGTTTACTATGTTTTCACACTTGTTGACATCTCATATATTGATGCTTTTTATTGCTTGTCTGGGACAATGGTCCAATGTGCAACTGTTCTATTACTTTGTGTAAATCACAATAGAGATGTATGTACTGACCAGAAGGCTCAGGCCAGTCAATAAATGATTAACATGAATTGACCTTCTGTTAATTTGTCAAGTTCAAACCTATCTGTACCAACAACTTCTTTGTACATCATGTTGTCAAAATCTAATGTGATTGTTTGTGTTTGATTGTTTAAAGATAAATTAACTCATAATGACTTACTGAATGGGGAAATAAAAAGACTCTAGATCTATCAACTGCTCAACATCCATGTTTTCTTCATCTAAATCAGGCTGAGAAAATTCTCCAGACTTTCCTCAGATTTGATAAACTAAAAGGGGGCTCCAGAGCTATCAGAATCATTGGAGAAGGGGCAGATTCCCAGTTAGTAATTACCATTCTTACCAGGGCCATAATCTATATCTCCTAGACAATACTTAATAGCACGAGGCCTGCAGATAACTCAAGGTTCATATTCTGGGGTTATTGAAGATAGAAGAGGATGGGGCTCTACATCTTTTATTAGAGATGGGGCATGCACTACAGTGATCTCCCACTCCCTTCAAAAATATATGACATATTGGGGGCTCGTCCGGGATGGTTCCCATATGTTAACCTTTAAACAATCACCTAAAAATACATGAACACAATTATCTTTAGATTATTAACACAGTTATTTTCTAGAATGTTTAACAGATACCATGTGGGGTATTGATTGACAGCCACATGATATGAATGACATTTATAGATAAATAAGAGTAGGTGACTGATTTTACTCCTGGAGAAGGGGGCCATGTTCAAATAGGCTTATACTTCAGAGAGAGTTGCTCCAGGTGAAATATATAGTGTGTATCTACGCTACCAACACTACTTCTCTTTCAGAGAAGGTGTTCCTTTACTGTGGAGTCTGAACTTAACAGCATTTCATCAACCACCGGAAAATCTTATCCGTTGGGAAAACTCTGTCTAATTTCAGATTCTTTTCTTTACTAGGAATTAATTGTGGTTACTTCAGTGCCTGCTGCCTTTGGCTTTTCCAGCATTGACAGACAGACATAACATAGGGTGTTTTTAATATTGCACATGCTCTGTTGTATCTTTGCAGATCAGGGACTGACAAACTTACGCGGATCAGACTAACTGCAATTATATTGATAGGCAGAGCAAAGCAATAAATTATAGACATGGCGGAAACTGCAAAGTTTAGAGCCCAAATAACAGAAACAGGTAGAGAATGCGGGTTAGATGGCCTTGAGCTAGCTAACTATGTTTCGGATGCATTCGACAAAAGAGAAAGACTACAGGCTGAATTGACTCTCAAAGAAAAACAATTTCAAGCAGAATTGGAGGAGAAAGAGAAACGACTACAGGCTGAAATGGAAGATAAGGAGAGAGAGCGTCAACACCAACTGGAGTTGAGGAGAATGGAGATTGAAGTGGAGATCCGGAGGATAGAGAAAGGGAGTGGTCCTACACCCTCAACCTCATCAGGATCGCCAGTGACAGATCCACCTCACGTCTCTCAACTTAATTCAGGAGCTATGTCATTTCCTCTGGACCCCTTTAATGAACAGACTGACCACATCGAAGGATTTTTATCACGATTCGAGGCAATGGCTGTCAGCTGTGGGCTTGAAGAAAGTAGATGGGCGACGAAGTTGGCGCAGGCCTTAAGATCCACGGCGTATGAAGTGTTCTCAAGACTCACTAGAGAGGAACAACAGAACTACACAACACTCAAGACGGCACTCTTGAGCCGATTCGAAGTGGACGCCGAATCTTATAAACTCAGGTTCAAAGCCGCAAGGAAGGAACCGGGTGAGAGCTACGCACAACTAGTGGAAAGACTGAAGTCATACATACAAAGATGGACTTGCTTGGGAGGATTTGAGGAAAATTATGAAGGACTCCGTGAAATGATTATCATTGATCAGATCAAGGGGAAAATGCAGAACGAAATGAAGGCATTCCTAACCCAAAACGGGGCTGACCGCCTGGAAACTATAATCATCCTGGCAGAGAGATTTGAGAAATCTCAAAAGGAGATGGGAGGAAAGGGACGTTCGAACAACACCCCCTCTCAAAACAAAACTCCACAGCCAAAAGAGGGTGAAAACACTGTAGCCACCGGGAAAAAGGGGAAATCCCCGAAAAACACTCAAAACTCAGTCCAAACAGCGCCGAGGGAGGACAAACCATTCTGTACCCATTGCAAAATTAAAGGTCACACATTTCAGAGTTGCAGAAAGAAGCCACCTCCACACACAGCGGCATGTTTGGCCAACCGAAAAGAGAGAAAAGTGAGCACTGGTGAAACGTCCAAACAGACACCTCATCAAGACACATCATCTCGTATTCCGGTTGTGGAATCCATCTTACTAAATGGATTCAAAACGACCTGTTTATATGATACTGGATTATCATATGACTGTGTTGTCTCATCATCCTTAGTTCACCCCGAACAGGTGACAGAGGAAATAGTGGAATTACAGGGACCACTGAAGAGTTCAACAAATATGTCTCTTCCAGTGGCAAAAGTGAACATAGCCTCGCGGTATGTCACTGGGACGATCAAGGCAGCAATCTTGGACGATCCGATATATCCTGTAATCCTCGGCTGTAGATTTATCGTTCTAGGAGAACCTGTTCAACCTGTGGCGATGGCGACCATGACCACTCGATCACAGGCAACAAAAACTCCAGAAACAACTACGCCAATCCCTCGAACGGAGGAACTGAAGAGGGCACAAGCAGCCGACAGCACCTTGGAACCCTGCTTCAGAAAACTGCCAAAATCACATTTACCTCTACGTAAAGGTGATCTGTTCATGAAGTCAGCACTTCTTTACAGAAAAGCAGGACGAGCTGGGCAAGAGTTTAATCAACTTGTTGTACCAACTCAATACAGGACTCAGATCTTAGAGATGGGTCACAGTCTACCATTCAGTGGGCACATGGGTATCAACGCTACTACACAGCGGATTACCACTCACTACTTTTGGCCAGGGATGAATTCAGACATACAACGGTTTGTAAAATCATGCCCACAGTGTCAGAAAGTATCACCAAAATACCGGACACCACCGGCAATGTTGGGTGAATCGCCAATCACTGGAATTCCATTTGAGAAAGTGGCAGTAGACATAATCGGACCTCTCTCAGCAACGAAGAGGCGAAACCGATTCATATTAACGCTTGTGGACACAACAACCATGTGGGCCGAAGCAGTTCCTATGCCCAGCTGTGACTCCAAACACGTCGCTGATGCATTATTAGGAATATTCACACGTCTAGGATTCCCACAAAGGATCTTGACGGACAACGGTTCACAGTTTCGTGGTAAGCTCATGGAAGAGACCTTCAGACTTTTTCATGCACGCCATATCTTCAGTTCACCATATCACCCTCAGTCAAATGGACTTGTGGAAAGGTGGAACGGGACATTGATTAGTATCCTGCGCAAAATTGCCCAGGAGAAGACAGAGGATTGGGACTTGTATTTACCCGCAGCTTTATTCGCTTACAGGGAAGTACCCCATCACTCAACAGGTTTTGCTCCAGCCACACTGTTGTTTGGACGACCAATCAAAGGACCCCTTGAGGCGTTACTGCGAACATGGACTGATAATACTACAGATGATACAGTCGTGACTGCATCTACATATGTTGCCGAGTTGAAAAATCGTTTACAACACAGTTGGAAACAAGCGAATGTCAATCTACGTCAAGCCAGACGAAGAATTGCTCGTAACTTCAACCGCAAGGCAAAGGATAGAGAGTTAGAGGTAGGAGAGAAGGTGATGTTGCTGCTTCCAACCAGTCAGAATAAGCTGCAAATAGGATGGAGAGGACCTTATGTAGTGACGGAGAAGATCTCACGTACCAACTACAGAATTTCAGTCAAAGGCAAGATGAAAGTATTTCACATAAACCTCTTGAAGAAATATCATGAAAGACCCTCAACCACCGAACCTGCACATCTGATGGCCATGAGTGTGGCTACTGAAGTCGAAGAAGGATCAACAATGGGAGTCGAGTGCCAACTGCAAGCCAAAGAGACCTTTAAGGATGTGGAAATCAATCCCAACTTAACAAAGGATCAGCAAAAGCAGATTAGGGAACTTATGGCAAAATATGCAGAAGTACTTACTGATAAACCAGGAAGAACTGATTTGGAGGAATTTGACATGAAGTTGAATGACACAGTGCCTGTGCGAGTCAAGACTTACCCAGTTCCTTATGCAAAGCAAAAGACTTTAGAGGAAGAAATACAACAGCTGCTCACCGCAGGAATAATCTCACCATCTGAATCACCTTACAGTGCTAGCGTCGTCTTATTGAGAAAGCCAAGTGGAGAACATAGATTGTGCATCGATTATCGACAGCTCAATGCTATAACTGAATTCCAAGCAGAACCTCTGCCTGATCAGAATAAACTCTTCACAGCACTCAACCGAGCTAAGTACTTTACTAGGATTGATCTCAGTAAGGGATATTACCAGATTCCTGTAAAACCGGAAGTTAGACCATGGTTAGCTTTCAGCACGCCTGGAGGACACTATGAGTTCAACGTTCTTCCATTCGGATTAAGTAATGCTCCCAGCGTCTTTACACGTATGATGAGAAAATTACTTGACCCACTACAGCATCCAGACATCAGTCACTTCATGGATGACATCCTGATCGCAACTGAAACATTTGAAGAGCATGTAGAAACCCTGCATCTTTTGTTCAGGCGCCTCAGAGAAACTGGATTGACGGCTAGACCAAAGAAGTGTCAGATAGGATTCCAAGAATTGGACTTTCTAGGTCATAAGATATCTCATGGACTGATAACTCCACAAGAGGGAAATGTGGACAAACTCCAGAGAGCACCTCGTCCAAAAACAAAGAAGGATGTAAGATCATTTGTATCCTTATGTGGATTCTATCAAAAATACATCAAGGACTTCAATACTCTGTCAGCACCTTTAACGGATCTTACCAAAAAGGGGAAACCAGAGAAAGTCACTTGGTCAGCTGACTGTGAGAGAGCTTTCACAGCATTAAAGCAGGCATTAACTGCTCATCCAGTCTTACATCTACCAGACCTCGACCAACCATTCGTGCTGCGCACCGATGCCAGTAACATAGGAATTGGGGCAACGCTGTTGCAGAGAAAGGGAGATGTACCATCAGAGCTATTCCCTGTAGCCTATGCTAGCAGGAAATTGAATGCAGCAGAGAGAAATTACAGTACTATCGAGAGAGAATGTCTTGCGCTCGTATGGAGTGTACAGAAATTTCAAGCATACCTATATGGCAGACACTTCACAGTGCAATGTGACCATCAACCACTCATGTTTCTCGCAGCATCTAAGACTCTGAATGCCCGACTTATGAGGTGGTCGCTGCTTCTTCAACCTTACTCGTTCCAGGTTGAGTATGTTCCTGGGAAAATGAATGTGGGAGCGGACTTCCTGAGTCGACACCCAGTGCCTGATGAACCAGGTCAATCAGATGCAGAAGAGAATACAGGGGAGGAAAAATGGGAACAACTTGATGACTGAAAATGTTGGAAACATAGTTCCATACCATAGAACAATCTGGAGTGGGGCCATGTGGCATAACGCAGCCAACATTATTCATTCATCAACTCATGCCGCAAAAAGAGGAAACAACATTGAAAGAAATTGAATTCACAAACGCAATTGGAGATTGGGACTTAAAACTTAACATCAAAACTGGAACTGAACAAGTGACAAATGACGTGGATTCTTGGAAAGATTTCATCAGACCAAGCTCAGAAAACCATTGGATAGGAAAACCACATGACCGCCTTCGCGCCAGTGCATAATTAACATATATTACTATTTCATCAGAAATGTTAATAAGCCCGCACTTTTGTCTGAACTCGCTCCATGGACGGATGTGAGAAGAGTGTGTGACCAAAAATTCAATGGGCAAGGCAAAAGTCTGGATCCGAGGTACGTTTGTTGGCCCTTGATTAGACTAAGAACCCGATGTATCAAGTAATGTAAACCCATGTTTGTGATGTCAATTGAAATGTATGATTATTAATTAAAACCTCTGAAATGTAAAAATGCTCGACTGCAGATTCTAAAGACGCAAAGCCATTCCCGGGCAGAATATTCTCTTCGATGAAACTACAATCTCTGATATTCTTAGAGATAATTATTAACTTTAAGAAGTGCATTCCACTACTATATTCTATTCTAAACAACTGTGAGAAGTGATGATTCGAAAGCAATCTTGTGCATTTCACCAGAAACATTGCTAAAGATGCACCACTATCTACAGCTGAAAAGACAGTTCGTGTACTAGAATAAGTGCCTTGTTCTAAAACAGACTTATCTATGCCTATTTACAATCTAGAAAGCTGAAAGTGAAATCAATCTTTCCTTTCTCCTTTATCTATAGAATTAATAGGGTTTGGCGAAATAAATATTTATATTTATGTCAAATTTAATTAGATAAGGGCACACATGAACTGCAACACATGAGAAAGTTGTGCTTCGCGGAACACCATCACGCGAAGTGAACTTAACTCATTACTCAACATAACTTAAAACACAACACCACTCCACACCACTCATCACCACACAACCCAACACTCAACATCACAACAACAACAGGTAATGGAAGAGAGTTATTAGACACAAGAAGAAGAAGTAGTTAATTGGGAAAACACAGAGAATTATTTATACACATTGTAAACACCATTTAGTGGAAGAAATGTTCTAAATGTATGTCATTTATTTACATGCATCTTGACATATTCTCACTCTTGTCAATGTCTTACTGTACACGTTCACTGACCCCGGTCAAATGAGAATTTACATACAGCAGGAACAAGTTGATACAAGGCGTACACCATGTGATAATCTCTGACCACCCCAACTTAACCCAACACTAGCTTAGAGAGAAAAGGAGGGGAGGGGAACTAGTTCCTACTTCAGGAATTTAGATTTCTTCCGACCTACTTCTTATTATTGTATTGGTAGGAATGTATATATTTATGCGAATATTCATCAGTGATCTTGGTGGCTACATACCAACAACCACCCAACACATCAGCAAATTAACCACCTAAATCAGACCTGAGGGAGGGAAGCCGAGAGAAAGAGATGAACCACAAGTGAGATGGAGGATGACTTCGCTATGAGCAGAGCATGGGGAGGCCTTCAGAGGAGCTATACGGGCAGACCTGAAGTGGATCCATCAGTCAATGGACCCTGGCTTACCTAATCCTCCAGTCACCAGGTTACTTTTCTCATAGGTTGAATACACACCCAATTTCAGGAAAACTACTGACATTATATGGTTGAGACAACACTATCATACTTAATATGTACAACATCAAAATGTTTACTATGTTTTCACACTTGTTGACATCTCATATATTGATGCTTTTTATTGCTTGTCTGGGACAATGGTCCAATGTGCAACTGTTCTATTACTTTGTGTAAATCACAATAGAGATGTATGTACTGACCAGAAGGCTCAGGCCAGTCAATAAATGATTAACATGAATTGACCTTCTGTTAATTTGTCAAGTTCAAACCTATCTGTACCAACAACTTCTTTGTACATCATGTTGTCAAAATCTAATGTGATTGTTTGTGTTTGATTGTTTAAAGATAAATTAACTCATAATGACTTACTGAATGGGGAAATAAAAAGACTCTAGATCTATCAACTGCTCAACATCCATGTTTTCTTCATCTAAATCAGGCTGAGAAAATTCTCCAGACTTTTCTCAGATTTGATAAACTAAAAGGGGGCTCCAGAGCTATCAGAATCATTGGAGAAGGGGCAGATTCCCAGTTAGTAATTACCATTCTTACCAGGGCCATAATCTATATCTCCTAGACAATACTTAATAGAACGAGGCCTGCAGATAACTCAAGGTTCATATTCTGGGGTTATTGAAGATAGAAGAGGATGGGGCTCTACATCTTTTATTAGAGATGGGGCATGCACTACAGTGATCTCCCACTCCCTTCAAAAATATATGACACAGACATTTAAACTGGAGTCCTCATGTTCATGTCCTTACCAAGAGAATAGCACAAAAAGTTTACCAACTTGCTAAAATGCAGCACTTTTTGGATGAAAGCACACGAAAAATATTCTATGCATTCTATATCCAATCACCTCTCGATTATTGTTTCACAGTCTGGGATGGTTGCCCTAAATCTAATATGAAACGATTGTGTTCGCTTCAAAACCGCGCTATACGTCTAGTTTCTAGCATAAAGCACGTTGAAAGTAATAAATTATACAGCCATCTAAGACTTCTACGACTTCAAAAGCGCTTCCTTTTTAACAAAGCCAAATTAGTGAATAAAATTATATCTGAAAATACCCAAGAGTACCGTCTACCGTTAATTCAATCTAATGCAATGAACAGTAAGCGCTTAAATTTATTATATCTTCCTAAGCCTAGACTGGACGTATACAAAACTTGTTTCGCATATGCTGGTGCTCACTTGTGGAATAGCCTTCCACCAGAACTGAAAACACCAATGAGTTCCTACACATTCAACCGAAAACTCTTTCAATACTTACTTCATACCGACTATATGCCTCCATAAGTCACCTACTAGTATTATTTTTCCACTATCATTCTTCACTGTATGTGTGTGAGCGAGACAGTGGGTGAGAGAGTGAGTGAGAAAGAGTGTGAGTGGAAGAATTAGTATGAGTGAGAGTGAGAGAGTATGCATGCGCGTGTGCCTGAGTGAGTGTAAAAGTGAGTGAGTGTGTGTGGACATATGTGTGAGAGATTTAGTTAGAGAATGAGTGAATCTGAGAGAGTGGGTGTGTTGTGTGTCTGCATGTCTGTGTGATAGAGTGTGAAAGTTAGTGAGTGAGTGTGAGTTAGAGAGTCCGCGAGTAAATGAGTGAGTAAGGGAGCGTGAGTGAGTGAGATAGAATATGTGGGTATGCGTGTATGTGCGCGAATAAGTGAGTGTGAGAGCGAGTGAGTGTGTAAAAGAAAGAGCGTGGGTGAATGAGAGAGTGCATGAGAAAGTGTGATGTATGTGTGTGCATATCTGGATGTGTGTATGGGTGTATATGTGTGTGTCCATGTGTGTATCTGTGTGTGCCTCTGTGTGTATGTCTGTACGTGTGTTAAGGTGTGAGTTCATGTGTTTATATGCGTTTACATGCATGTGCGTGTGTATATGTGTGTATGGATGAGTGAGTGTGTGTGTGTGCTCGTGTATGTATTGTATATCTTTGTGTGTGTAAGTGTGCATGCATGCAGTGTATGCGAGGGAGTGTATATTCGGGTGTTGTGTGAGTACGTGTGCGTAAGTATATGGATGTGTGTAGGTGTGTGTATGTGCGTGGGTATATGTGTGTGTATGTTGCGTGTGTATGTTGTGTGTGAGTGTGTGTATGTACATGTGTGTGAGAGAGAAGAGAGAGAGACAGAGAGAGAGAGAGAGAGAGAGAGGGAGAGAGAGAGAGAGAGTTGAGCGCACGCATGTCATCTAACATGCTGTTCCATATGTTTTGTGTATTCTCATTTTCATATTATCATTTTGATGCACTTGATTTTAACATGCATAAAATGAATTCATGTAAATTACTGTAAAGTAAGTGAGAGAGTTAGTGAGAGAGAGAGAGAGGGAGAGAGAGTCAATGAGTGTGAGAGTGTGTGTATGTAAAGAGAGAGAGAGAGAGAGAGAGAGAGAGAGAGAGAGAGAGAGAGAGAGAGAGTTGAGCCCACGCATGTCATGTAAAATGCTATTCCATATTTTTTATGTATTCTCATCTTTCATATTACGAGGTTTCGTTTTGTATGCCACTTGATTGTCCTGTAACATGCCATTCCATATTATTTGTTTGTTTGTTGTTGTTGTTTTTTTTTTTTTTTTTATTCTCATCTTATCATTTTGTATGCCACTTGATTTTATCATGTATAATATAACATTACTGTGATGTGAGTGAGAGAGTTAGTGAGAGAGAGAGAGAGAGAGAGAGAGAGAGAGAGAGAGAGAGAGAGAGAGAGAGAGAGAGAGCAAGAAAGAGAGAGAGAGAGAGAAAAAAAAGAGAGAGTTGAATTGCATCACTAATTTTTACGCTACATAATGTATATGTACAATTTTTTCTCCACTTCTTGCAATTGCGTGAATTCTCACGACAATCGTCAGTGTCTCAACTGTGTGTAAAGAGTGGGAGTTTGTTCTTATTAGTTTCAGTGATCATGTGAGGCATCATGTATGTGTCTAGATGTGAGGATGTGTGTATGGGTGTGTATGTGAGGGATATGTGTGTGTGTGGGGGTGTGGGGAATGTATGTGTGGAGGGGTTGTGTGTGGGGGATGTGTATGGATTAATGGATGATGTGTGGATGTGTGAAGTGATTTGTAGTCGGTGATGGATGTATGTGTGTGTGAGGGATATGTGTGTGTGTGTGGGGAGGATATTTGAGAGGATAGTTGGAAGTATGTGGGTGTTGGTGGGTTGGGAGGGGGTGTGGGTAGGGAGTGTGTGTTTGGGTGGGTGAATGTGTGTTGAGGAGATTGTGTTGGTTGGGGGATGGGTGTGTAAAGGGTGTGGGGGTGTCTGTGAATGGGATATATCTGTGTGGGTGGGAGTGTGTGAGTGTGGATGGGGTAAATGTGAGTGGGTGGAGGATGTATGTGTGGGTGGTGAGGATGTTTGTAGGCGGAGGATGTGTGAGTGGGTGGGGAGATGTATGGGTGGGGATGTGTATGGGGAATGTATGTGGGGGATGTGTGTGTGGGGAAAATGTGTTTATGGGTGGAGTTTTGTGTGGGAGGGGAGATGTGTGAGAGGTGGGGGAGGTGTGGGATGTGCAGGTGATTGAAGGATGTATGCGAGGATGGGGGATGCGTGTTTGGCTGGGTGGTTGGGGTGTGTGGGTGAGAGGGTAGATGAGAGATGCATGTGTTGATGGGCGCGTGGATGATGTGTGGGTGTGAGTGGTTGATGGATGAGTACGTGAGTGGGTGGATGTGTGTGGGTGGGGTATATGTGGGTGGCAGGGTTGTGTGGGTGGGAGGTGTGTGTTTTTGGGTTATGGGTGGGGGTTTTATGTGGGCAGATGGGGAGATGTGTTTATGGGTAGGGATGTGTGTATAGGTGGGGATGTGTTGTTGAGAGGTGGCGAATATTGGGTGGGTGAGTGGGTGTAGGTTGGCTGATGTGTGGGTGGGGAAAATTGTGAGAGTGTGGGATATGTGTGTGGATAGGTGCGGGATGTGTGGGTTGGTGGGGGTATGTGTGTGTGGTTTCTTCTTCTTCTTCTTCTTCTTCTTCTTCTTCTTCTTCTTCTTCTTCTTCTTCTTCTTCTTCTTCTTCTTCTTCTTCTTCTTCTTCTTCTTCTTCTTCTTCTTCATCTTCTTCCTCTTCTTCTTCTTCTTCTTCTTGGGGAAATGTGTGTGGTTGGGGGATCAGTGGGTGGGTGGCGGCATGTATGTTTGCCTGGTTCTGTGTGAGTGCGTGGAGGTATGTGTGGGTGGGTGGGGGCGGTTTGGTGGGTGTGGGATGTGTTGGTGACTGCGGGATATGAGGGTGGATGGGGGATGTGTCTCACAACATTGCAATATGCACTGTTTATGTTTACAACTTTCATTTGATAATGTTTTTTGTTTTGTTTTGTTTTCTCATGTGAATGTATCATGCGTAATATGCATTGTTTATGCTTACAAAATCCATTTGACAATGTTTTTCCCCTATGTTGATGTAACATGCACATTTGATGAATGAAAGATGAGTGATTGAAAGGGCCGAATGTAAGACGGGACTGCGTGCCCAATTTGTTACCCTTTTAAAATAAAGTGTGTTCGTTCGTTCGTTCTTATTGTGGTTATAACTGCTTTATGTTTCCTGTCTATACTTAAGTTGCTCAATGCCCTTGCATCTAATATATGTCTCCTTCTGTTATTTCTTGTTAATGTAAAATCAATTTGGCTTTAGGTCTCTAGATAGTTCCTCTTGCACGAGGTGTATATTTGAGAGTCTTTGTGTTTATAAAATGTGTTTGTTATAAAGAGGCTTTCAACAAAGTGAGACAAGCCAACATGACGAAGATACTTGCAAATCTACACATTGTGTGAAAGACCGTAGACTTGTAAAAATATGCGGTAAAGTAGATTTATAAGGGAAGATAGATATCCCTATTGGTTAAGATCGACTACTAGCAAAAACCAGAAGTGGCTCGTAAGGCTCCCTATGGGTGCAGACGAGTCATAAGGTAAGTTGCTAATAGATGTATAGAAATGTTTTCACGTAGAAGGTCAGGAGAGCCAGGAAAGTCACCGCATTTACGAGAGGAGAAACCTCACTCTGTGAAATCAGAAACACGCGTTCTCTTCCTGCCATATATTGAATTTTCAGAGTTGATGTTTAAGTATATAATAATATTACCTTTAACTCTTTCGTTACCAAACAAAAATTTGGCCCTGACCAAACATAAATTCATGGCAGAAAATTGGAAGTAGGGGTGTGTTCCAATAATACTTTTAAAATGGTTAAAATGGTAGCAGATATATTGTATTATATATGAAATTAAAGAGGATTGCACAAAGAACATGACAGTGTTAATAATTAGTTGTTAGGTTACAAATATTATGACAATAATGAGAGGTTTAATAATACCAACTGAAATTAAAGAGGTAAAAATTATTGTAAAAATTGCACTTATAAAATGTTTTCTATACTCCTCTACTGCTAATCATGTTTAATTTACTGAATAATCAAACAAAACCACTTGTCTTCAAGAATATAAACAGTATTGCTCATTAAAATAACCCAAAAGGAAGTTTTGCTGCATATTCTGAACAATGTCTCTTTCACAAAATATGAAGAAAAAAAACAATGGCAGAAAATTGGAAGTAGGGGTATGTCACAATAATGTTATGAAATACAAATGTTTTACCGCACAATGATGATAAAGATATGTACCGGCCGTTTAAATTTTCAGTTTACTGTAACTTAAAATTCCGAAACAGAGCAGAAATGTATCAAATAAACCACTGATCATTTTGTGGCAATAAAAGTACCAATTGCCACCACAGCGGATCCAATGTGGCACCAGGTGGGCCCTTGGTAGCGAAAGAGTTAACATAACACACTAAAACAAGACACAAGTCAACAAGAAAAATAAACAACTCCTGTCTATAAATTATGATATTATAATGGGATAAAATGGAGGAAGGGAGTGTTGAATTGGCGTGGTAAAAATATGCACAACTCAAACATAACAAAAACAAAGTCTTAGTAAAGCTACTAATTGTCTCCACTAATTACGTAAATTGTTCCTGTGTTCTCACAAGTGAGTACTATATTAACAATGTTAAATCACAAGTAAGTTGCTAACCTGTTTCTTTTATCACCACATATGGTATTACAATTTCCCGGAGTTTACGAAAATACAAGAATACAATGTCCATTAGGTCACCACAACTACTAGACTAAAAAAATGCTCATTAGGTCACCACGAACTAGATTAAAAATGCCCATTAGGTCAATCTATAGGAATCCATGAAATCAGGATACTACAGTTGTTGGTACTAGTGCTGTTTTTACTACTGTTGTTGGCCATAATATCATGGAGGATATTCATAGGTTACTTAACTGACTTCCACAATGCTGGGGTTGCTCTGAAATCGGAGGGGTATATGCTGTTAAATGGAGTTTTGATCTTCGAGCAGTAGCAAGGCAAATCCCCTCATCCTTCATTTAGAACTTTGACCTGATGACAATATTCAGCATTCAGGAATACCCCCAGTGTAAGCCTAAAGACCACCATTCCCTGTTGAAAACATGTACCAAATATATAGTCATCTCACAGAAAAATGGGGGAGAGAGAGGGGAGGGAGAGAGAGAGAGAGAGAGAGAGAGAGAGAGAGAGAGAGAGAGAGAGAGAGAGAGACGGGAGAGAAGAAACAAAAGAGGGAAAGGGAAGAGATTATTATACAGTGGCAGGCTAGCTATACCTTGCCCTGGTGAGTGCCATCACTCCATAAATTGGACGTTTTCCCGACTGCCACTCAACATCTGATGTATGCATTTACATCTCATATCGGCAAGATATGTGTTCTTCATTCCTGAGATGTGCAGGTGAATCATTCTCGAGTTCTCAATGATCCGTGGCCTTACTTATCTCGTTGGATATCAGCATGAATGACACCATTACTCAGTCCTAACATTGCTTCTCTTCTTCGGGATAAATGGCAACTTAACATCACATCACATGCATGTCACATTCATAAAGAAACTCATTATTAATTACTTTATACACCATTACACATATAAAGAAACACATTCTATTTTTGCTATTTATAAAGAGATCATCAATGATAGTACGGAAAAGTATAATCTATAAATGAATATAAGTGATATTTCAGAAAAGTATCTTGGTAGTTATTTTCCTACTCATATGCTATACATAAAGGCTCTGAATGAATAGTGAATGAGAAGTTCATCCCTCATAATATGCATGAACTGAACAAGAAATATGTTCATTAAACATTTTCGATGTCAAAGGAAGAATAATTTATATCTTCTGAGTATTTCTCTAAATCTACTCCTACTTCTATTATCACAAAGAAAAAGCTCTAACGGGAAGTCTACATCCATAATATTGTTTTCATTTTTTGTTTTTTTAGAATGTAATGGCAAACTACTTAATGTAACATTGCATACAGCATCAACCTGGGGCTGAATGCAACGGATATAACCACCACTTGTGGTCAATAAATCAATCAATCATGTGCCATGCCAGAAAGCGTGGGCGGTCATGACTCGCCATGTCACCCGATCACCAGAGTCGTGGATCAGCTCAGTGTTCCTGTCTCGTCCATGCCATGTGGCAAAGCCATCCAGGTATTTTCCTCTCGGTCTTCCTCTTGATCTGTTCCCTTCGATCTTGCCAGTTGTCACTAAGTTCTCCAATCCATTTCTTCTCATAAAATGTCCAAAACATTTTGACTGTCTACGTCTAATTTCTCTATTCAATTTACGATTTTCATTTGTCTCCTGTAGTACCCACGATAAAAAAAGAAAAAGGGGAGTCTTCGTGGCGAAGTGGTCAAGCCGTTTGACTCGGGTTCTGAAGGTTGTGGGTTAGACTCCGGGCCGCGCCTTCGGTTCACGAGTGAAATTTTTCGGAGGGTTCTGTGGGTTGTCGTTAGGGCTACAAAGTTCGTGCTTTGTGCGACGCTTTCCGCGCTGCTGAAAGAGACCGAGCTATATCGGATAAAACAAGGTGCAATGAAGTCGACCCTTCGACTTTTAAGCGACTTTCAAAAGCTCTAAAAAGGGTTAAAAACCCGTCTTATAATATCGTCCATTGATATAAACAGGTTATTAATAAATTTACATTAATCTCATCCAATAAAGAACACTATTTACTCCCAAAATGAAATCACAACCTGCTCCTAGAACTTCATTTTGTCGACTGCCTCGTTACATCTGAAATCTGGATGCACCTTGCATCAGTCCATCCCAATTCATTTTACTAAGCGTATACTAATTTCTCTCTCTACACCAATCAAAGTCACTCCTAGTTGGATGCTCTTCTGGCGTGAGATATTTAGTCATCTTGCACTTAGCTGGGACCGTAATACTTCATAAGCCCACGTAATCAACAATCATCAATCCCTGTCCTACTTCCGGCCGTTATCGCTTGCATCGTTTTGTACTTGTGTCTAGCAGCTGCCAAATTCAGACAGTAGAGGCGAGTTGTTTTGGTGCCTTTAAAGAATGAAGTAATGGATTACCGTATTATTTTTATAAGTTGAAGCGGCTCTCACTCTGTATTCATAATGGTGTTGTGGCGTAAACATAAAAATGTCACAATACATATACAGGAAACAACAAACTGCCATAACGATTGATAAAAGTAAGTCAGTATCAGCCTATTAAGAGGGGTGTTCAACAGGGATGTGTAATGTCTGCAGTTGTTTTCTCCCTATACCGTGAAAATATTTTCAGAAATTTAGAAAATATGAGATGAATCACCATTGCGGGACGTAACATCAATAACATTAGCTATGCGGATGATACAGTATTGGCTGCAGACAATGTGCAGGATCTGCAAAATTTATTAGATGTGGTTGTTAACAACTAGGCCTATAATTAAATTGTAAGAAGACACAGATAATGGTCGTCACTAAGACGAAGGAAATATCACAATGTAATATACAATTTCGTCAGAATCGGTGGCGGTTCTCTCCGCGTCATTAACTTATGGCGTATGTGAGCCGGTCACTAAGAAAGCTATGGCAAACTACTGAGTGTAATCTTGCCTAGTACATCAATAGCAGCTGAAAAATGCTGATGTTGACACCAAAGTCATTTAAGGGATATGCATATATATATATTCTTAAACAAGTGAATCGATACAATTATTTCGGAACAGCCATAACACTTGATGGGAGATGCCTTGAAGAGATTAGAACAAGAATCGCCATGGTGAAGGTAGCCTTTTACAAACTGATAACATACTGACTAATAACAAGATGCCATTTGAAACCAGAAAAGAGTGTTGAGATGCTACATAGAGCCTTCACTTGTTTTTATGGATGTGAAGCGTGGACAATGCGCAGCCAAGGTGGAAAATATCTAATGGCTGTGGAAATGTGGTTTCTGAGGAAAATGCAAAGAATATCATGGGCAGACAGAAAAAAACAATGATCAAGTCCTACAAGAAACAAATGAAATCCGTAAGCTGAGTAAAGGAATTAGACGTAGAGAGTCTTTTTTTTAAAAATTTTTTTGGACACGTTATGAGAAGAAATAAACTGGAGAACTTAGTGATAACTGTCAAGATTGAGCGGGGAAATAACAAGTGGAAGGCAGAGACGTAAATACTTGGATGGATTGGCCACGTGGTGTGGTCGAGACAAGAACAGTTATCTGATTCACGACTCTAGTGATCGAGTGAGATGCTGAAACATGACCGCCCACGCTCATCGGCATGGGACATGATGGATGGATGGAGTGATCTTTACCTTTCGAGCTGAAGGAGTTATTTTGAATTTCTTTCTTCGTAGTGATTGCGGACGATGCCACTACATTGACTGTCTTTTTCTCTCAGGTTCAAAATGATGTGTCCAAGTTTTGTCAGCTATAACAATAATGTGAGACTCCGAGGAACCCATCTGGCGCCTCAGAATCTTAAACAAGCTGAGAGATTTTATAACTGCATTTGCATTACCATTGCCGACTGACAGCTGTGAAGCCATTTGTCGAGTACTGCTTAGCCTATCAGTAAGAATAATGCCCTCGGCGCATTTCAACAATTCTCCGTTGGGAGCTGTGGCAGGGCGTTCACACCGCGGCCGATCAAGCAGCTCCGTATCTCCATTTCCTGATTCCTTGATTCACTGATCCCAGCGACTGACTGTTCTCCTGTCGACTGTAAAACTTCCATACACATCACATAGACGCTTGTGAATGTTCACAACAGTTCCCATCTCTGCAACAAGACATTCTACCACAATTCACTGCTTATAACTCAAGTTGCTAACACGTTCAATGGTTTAGGCCAGCCACATTATTTTGCCTGTTGCGATGCAAATTTAGTCCACACAATCGGCACATGCCATATTTGAAGTGTGCAAAATGTTAAGCCAAACTTCTATCTTCATTACTAGCTGAGTAAAACGATGTGGTGTATTACATCAGCAAAGGATAGGTTGAATTTGCTGTATTCTGTGAATAGGACAGCATTCCAATGCAGTCTAGTCCATCTGACATTTGCTGTATTATACGAATAGGACAGCATTCCACTGCAGTCTAGTCCATCTGACATTTGCTGTATTATGTGAATAGGACAGCATTCCACTGCAGTCTAGTCCATCTGATATTTGCTGTATTATGTGAATAGGACAGCATTCCACTGCAGTCTAGTCCATCTGACATTTGCTGTATTATGTGAATAGGACAGCATTCCACTGCAGTCTAGTCCATCTGACATTTGCTGTATTATGTGAATAGGACAGCATTCCACTGCAGTCTAGTCCATCTGACATTTGCTGTATTATGTGAATAGGACAGCATTCCACTGCAGTCTAGTCCATCTGACATTTGCTGTATTCTGTGAATAGGACAGCATTCCACTGCAGTCTAGTCCATCTGACATTTGCTGTATTCTGTGAATAGGACAGCATTCCACTGCAGTCTAGTCCATCTGACATTTGCTGTATTCTGTGAATAGGACAGCATTCCACTGCAGTCTAGTCCATCTGACATTTGCTGTATTCTGTGAATAGGACAGCATTCCACTGCAGTCTAGTCCATCTGACATTTGCTGTATTATGTGAATAGGACAGCATTCCACTGCAGTCTAGTCCATCTGACATTTGCTGTATTCTGTGAATAGGACAGCATTCCACTGCAGTCTAGTCCATCTGACATTTGCTGTATTCTGTGAATAGGACAGCATTCCACTGCAGTCTAGTCCATCTGACATTTGCTGTATTATGTGAATAGGACAGCATTCCACTGCAGTCTAGTCCATCTGACATTTGCTGTATTCTGTGAATAGGACAGCATTCCACTGCAGTCTAGTCCATCTGACATTTGCTGTATTCTGTGAATAGGACAGCATTCCACTGCAGTCTAGTCCTTCTGACATTTGCTGTATTATGTGAATAGGACAGCATTCCACTGCAGTCTAGTCCATCTGACATTTGCTGTATTCTGTGAATAGGACAGCATTCCACTGCAGTCTAGTCCATCTGACATTTGCTGTATTCTGTGAATAGGACAGCATTCCACTGCAGTCTAGTCCATCTGACATTTGCTGTATTATGTGAATAGGACAGCATTCCACTGCAGTCTAGTCCATCTGACATTTGCTGTATTATGTGAATAGGACAGCATTCCACTGCAGTCTAGTCCATCTGACATTTGCTGTATTCTGTGAATAGGACAGCATTCCACTGCAGTCTAGTCCATCTGACATTTGCTGTATTCTGTGAATAGGACAGCATTCCACTGCAGTCTAGTCCATCTGACATTTGTTGTATTCTGTGAATAGGACAGCATTCCACTGCAGTCTAGTCCATCTGACATTTGCTGTATTCTGTGAATAGGACAGCATTCCACTGCAGTCTAGTCCATCTGACATTTGCTGTATTCTGTGAATAGGACAGCATTCCACTGCAGTCTAGTCCATCTGACATTTGCTGTATTCTGTGAATAGGACAGCATTCCACTGCAGTCTAGTCCATCTGACATTTGCTCTGCCCATTGTAGGTGTTACTAACAATGTTTTGAGTCATGTGTGGTCCAGCATAAGGTGGTCTTGAAGTAAAGCCTGTATGTCTGATTCGTCGTATGATTATCATTGGAGAGACTTGTCCACGTCTACCCACTACTGCTGTTCCTGTTTGACTTGACAAGAGAACACGATTCTTTAGGTAACACAGCACAATATAACGATTTGCGCAGGGGTAATAACTCCTGGTTTGCCACTCGGAAGTCTATCCCGGGCACTGCCAATGGTTCCTAAACGTTCATTGAGACGTGCGAGTACAACAGAATCTGTTGTAATGTATGTAATGGCAGTTTATCCTTCTGGCAATTGTCCTCGAGCTCATTCCGGTCTCCAACATACCAATGGCTCGATGATGGTCGTTTTCAAATAGTCGTGGCATTCAAAGCACACGTACCGGGTGTTTTGTCTCAACAGCCTTTCAATGACTAGTATACCGCCACAATGCGTACACATTTTCTGGGTCATAGATGTTGGAAATTGTATTGCAAGTGTAACGTTTTTTTTAAATGTTCATGCAGTATGTACAGAAACCTGTGGGTTCAATCGTGCACTTTCTACCCCAGCATCCATTCGCTCTCTGCCTCATGACAAACAAGGAGACATTCCATTCCCATACTGTGTCTTCAGCTTCTGGCATCAGTATAAATAAAATTGGTGCTTGTTTACTGTGTTTATATATATATATATATATATATATATATATATATATATATATATATATATATATATAATGTATGTGTGTGTGTGTGTGTGTGTGTGTGTGTGTGTGTGTGTGTGTGTGTGTGTGTGCTATGTATACACGATCATGTGCTAATACTAAAACATTATAATGGGTGTAGCTAATATGTAATGTTATCCGTTAATGTACAAATGCCACTTCATCACCATGTTCGAAAGATGACGTGACCAAGACTCCACAACAATGTCAATTGCCTGGTGTTTCACTAATTGTTAGGTTGACCAGGTCTAAGTTTGAGGTGATGATAACCTAGCTATGGCAGTCTCGGCTCCCATTGCGTCCCAACCACCTTGGAAGGACCCACAGTGGCCGAACAATCGTATATTTGCGAGTTAGAACCTCGCATTGTACATGGCGTTGTTGTGGTTATTCTACCAAAATTCAGGAAACATCCAAGCCACAAAGAAATCGAAAATCATCAAATCGGTGAAATGAACGAAATGAAGAGCTTCATTGTAGTGTAGGTTCTTCAGTTCTCTTTATTTATTCAACCTTGCTCGATCGTCGTTGCATAGCGTTTGATCATATACAAAATGGATCGTTCATGGAAAGTTACCAATACAAAAATCAATGGCATTTTTTAAAGCATTTCTTTGCTGATAGTTCATCTCTATATTCTGACCGGGGACAACATTACTTGTTCCTGCCCCTGTTCATCTCTACTTAATTTAACTGCCTTCTACTTTCTAGATGAAATCATTTCTCTCTTCAACACACGACCGTCCTCCTAGAAGCTTGATGGCATCTTCCCCATTTCTTCTTGTTGTTACGCTACGTAATTGACGCCTCGTCATCAATACCGTGTTTGTTAGTGCAACCATTTTTGTTTTTCCTGTTGTGCACCGCACAGCAAGTATTGCAGTTCTCGACCACCTGCTATTCATTTACTATTATAGTTATTCTGTTATACTAGCCTTGTGCTAGCATGCCATCTCTGTGTTTTAATTGCGTGGTTGCGGATATGTATATATGTGTGTGTGTGTGAGTATGTATTATGTGTGTTTGTGTTTTTATATATCTATATAACGTCAACAGTGTTTATTATACACATACGTGCTTTTCCAAGAAGGCTATAATTACCCAAATGTTTTTTTTTTTAGACAAACCAGGGAGGTTATTACATGCTTGTACTAGCAATTAATTATGTTTTGTGGCTTTAGTTTTATCTCGTTGTGAGTCTGGCAGTGAAGGAGACAGATCTATTTTCAACATGATTCCTAGAACTGATCTAAACACGTTGCCTTTAGACAAGGGGTGGGCCTGGGTTATAGTAGCCGGTAAGTTGGTTAATATATTTAAATGCTACATAATTATGGTGTTCACTTTTGTTAATGTTAGGTGCAATTACTTATATATGGATCATCTGATGGCGGGGTAGTGGGTTTATTTTCTACAACAGTCACTTGAACTTAAACAGTGACTTCTCGTTAAGAATGTAATGTCAAACTATGAACGTAACATTGCAAAAAACATCAACATGTGACTGATTGCAACGCCCTGCAAAGGACATGCAACATCTGCCATAACACAACTGAATATCCTAGGGAAAATATCAGACGTCCTGTCAAGATGGCACTGTAGCCGTCACTTGTGGTACCCAGTCTCTTGCATGCGTGTGTGGGAGTTGAACTCAAGAGTTGGAATTGAGAATCTAAGGCAGGGACACTCCAGGGTTGACGATATCACAGAAGGCAGGGACACTCCAGGGTTGACGATATCACAGAAGGCAGGGACACTCCAGGGTTGACGATATCAAAGAAGGCAGGGACACTCCAGGGTTGACGACATTACAGAAGGCAGGGACACTCCAGGGTTGACGATATCACAGAAGGCAGGGACACTCCAGGGTTGACGATATCAAAGAAGGCAGGGACACTCCAGGGTTGACGACATTACAGAAGGCAGGGACACTCCAGGGTTGACGATATCACAGAAGGCAGGGACACTCCAGGGTTGACGATATCACAGAGGGCAGGGATACTACAGTGTTGACGACATTACAGAAGGCAGGGACACTCCTGAGTTGACGATATCACAGAGGGCAGGGATACTACAGTGTTGACGACATTACAGAAGGCAGGGACACTCCTGGGTTGACGATATCACAGAGGGCAGGGATACTACAGTGTTGACGACATTACAGAAGGCAGGGACACTCCATGTTTGACGACATTACAGAAGGCAGGGACACTCCAGGGTTGACGATATCACAGAAGGCAGGGATACTACAGTGTTGACGACATTACAGAAGTCAGGGACACTCCAGGGTCGACGATATCACAGAGGGCAGGGATACTGCAGTGTTGATGACATTACAGAAGGCAGGGACACTCCTGGGTTGACGATATCACAGAGGGCAGGGATACTACAGTGTTGACGACATTACAGAAGGCAGGGACACTCCAGGGTTGACGATATCACAGAAGGCAGGGATACTACAGTGTTGACGACATTACAGAAGGCAGGGACACTCCTGGGTTGACGATATCACAGAAGGCAGAGATACTACAGGGTTGACGACATTACAGAAGGCAGGGACACTCCTGGGTTGACGACATTACAGAAGGCAGGGACACTCCAGGGTTGACGATATTACGGAAGGCAGGGACACTCCAGGGTTGACGACATTAAAGAGTAACACCGATGGAGTATTCCACACTTGAGCATGTTAATGAGAACAAAAAGCGGGGACACTCCAGGGTTGACGACATTACAGAAGGCAGGGACACTCCAGGGTTGACGACATTACAGAAGGCAGGGACACTCCAGGTTTGACGACATTACAGAAGGCAGGGACACTCCAGGGTTGACGACATTACAGAAGGCAGGGACACTTCAGGGTTGACGACATTACAGAAGGCAGGGACACTCCAGGGTTGACGACATTACAGAAGGCAGGGACACTCCAGGGTTGACGACATTAAAGAGTAACACCGATGGAGTATGTCCACACTTGAGCATGTTAATGAGAACAAAAAGCAGAGACAATTCTGGGTTGACGACATTACAGAATGAACACTATGAAGATTCCTGTGTGTTGCCGGGGCCCATAAGGGAAGCAAAGAATAGCAACACTGTAGCCTACCACGCATGTCGTAAGAGGCGACTAAGGAGGCTTGATGGTTCCGTCGCCCTGCTACTGAGTGAGTGCATGGCGCGACACTGTGAGCTGTGAGTTTCGTGTAAAATGCTTTTGAATCTGCCCGAGGTTTTTTGGAACGTGACTGCGTGTTTAGAGCGATGGCAGCTGGCTATGTCCCAGAGTTGACCGGTTTTTGCCTTATGCAGAAATGCATGGTTGCTGGGCTTCTGGTTGACTGCCACTGCCATCGACGATAAACTGTATTTTCGTGGACTGTGTGGGTGAACATCTAGGAAACATCCAGATGGGAAAGTGACTGCCGATTCTATCAGAAATAAACTGGATGTTTCGTGGGGGACTATTGTGTTGACATTCTGGCGGCGGTATTATGCACAGTGTATCTGTGCGGGCTGTTGTTTGTCGAGACTCCTGTCTTTTCCACTTTTCACATTGGGCAGTGGGGAGCGTTTTGTGTGATATTCACTGGCACAGGAACGGAGCATAATGGGGACGACCCGTTGCTGTGAAGTTGAAACCGCGACTAACTAACTAACTAACTAACACTATGAAGAAATAGCATACTTGTGTATGTTACTGAGAACAAAAGGCAGTGGCAGACTTACTGATGCTTCCATCTTGACAAATCCATGACCGACGTCCGGGGCTTCGGTATGAGGCGATGATGATTTGCATAGGGCTTTTCATCGTGAACATTTTGCAGGATCCGAACACACAACAGAATGAAACTTGGAGTCATACCTCCTAGAGAGTGTTAAAGAGGTCAAAAGTCGAAAAGTTCAGCAATGAGAGACTCAACATCTGATGATCGGAAGCCTCTTCTCCTTCTAGCTCCGCGGTGGAATTTTTGTCACAAACACGTGTTCAGATGGTTTCAGCCCAGTCGGTCGGAAAATGTCAGTCATGGCAGTGAAGGCCGTGAGGAAGCCTTAACAGCGACTACTTGTGATGCTGTACCAGGGAATGATACGCTCTACTACTGAGTACGCCCTGACAGTTCTGATAACAAGCTACAAAACCAATCATAAAGGCTCCAAAAATAGATCATGAGGCCATGCGAACGCACTCTAAGACGCGCCAATATATCTTGTCCAACCATGTTATACCTCCTTGACTATCCTCTATAGATAGCAGGAACAAAATGGCTAAAATATGTCATTACATTAAAGTGAATGTCGATATTCGACACCCACTCCACGCTTCCCTGTCAACATCTTAATCTACATGCATAAATATGTGGCTCTGCCAACATGCTCAAGGAGATTCATACTGGCCTGAATACAACAAAAGTGGCTGAACACTGAGCATGTGACAACTATTCCAGCAAACGTTAAACTGTTTAGCCGGCTCCCTGGCCGAGGAGTTAGCAACTTTCTCCGTAATCCCGAATACTCTCGTGGTTGACGTGAGTGCACGAGAATTGGAAGCGGTTCGAGTCGCACCAGTGACTTATGAGAGTATTGAGCCGGTCGCTCAGAAAGTCGTGGCGTTTTGATGAGCGTAATCTAGCCTAGGAATCAACATACAGCTGAAAGATGCTGGTGTTGACAGCAATATCCTGAAACAAGATGGAAACTCGGAAAAAGAAAACGTTAAACTGTTTACAGGGACATTCAGGCGTGGAAGACAAGGTGGCATCCGACCGGTTGGAACATAGCGATGATCGAGTAGGGAAGGGTAATGGATGGGCATAATATAATCAACGCCACAAAAGATACAGCACATTCAGATGACTTTAAATGCAAAAGGGAATCTGCTTGTTTGTCTTCAGTAAATAAGATGGGAGTGCAGACGTAACCATTGTCAAGGGCACAATGAATTTGATTAATCTACTCAGAATTGGCACATATCAGACGCTTTATACTGGTTGGAATGTGTCATTTCGATCACTAACTATGAAAGTCTACACGGGTATATGGTGCTAACCGTATGTTTTATAGACCAACTGGCTCTTAAAGGGTAATTTAGTTGAAGTCACACCGGCCGCCTTTATATGCCAGAAGAATTTCTGTACCTGCTGTAGTCTGGTGCAACTTGGGAGACTAGGTCAATTTGTACACAAATAACGGCCCAGAGGAGTATTCAAACACATGGCCTCCGCGACAGCCACTATTCTACCACAACTTCCTGTTAATGAATTACATTCTTCGGGCTGAATAGATAACGAATTACATCGGTATAATTAGATAATTATCGAATTATATGGATCTCATGAATTAGTTCTTAATTTTGATTAACTAATTAATAAACTAGATTGATGTAATCAATTCATCATGAATTTTATTGCATGAGAAACATTATTAACTGTTTATTAAATGACTCTAATTCTGTAACTAATTTATCTTATAAGCTAACTACATGTAATTAAACTGTATTAAGACCATTACTCTGCTGCTGTATGGAGTTAGTTAATGAATTAGTCAATTACGATCATTTAGTAAATTAACAAAAAGAAAACACCGATTTCCTTAATATGTTGATACATTACGCAGATTGTATATAAATTAGTGTACAAATTATACTGATTGAAATAACAGCTAACATAATATTTTTTTTTTTTTTTTTTTTTTTTTTTTTTTTAGCATATCCTTTACAGGACTTAGCTGTCAACACCAGCATCTTTCAGCTGTATGTTGATCTCTTGGCAAGATTACGCTCAGTAGTTTGCCATTGCTTTCTGAGCGGCCGGCTCAGTATCCCGCAAGTCACGAGCGGGGGTCGAACCGCCTCAGCTCTCGCTCCGCTACGAGACTCTGCGTGATAAACGGGATTACAGAGAGAAAGTGTTGTAACCCCACAGCCAGAGAGACCGGCTAACATAATATACTGACATATAATTTAGATGACTAACTCTCCGCCAATAACACAGTCAATGAATTACCTTAATTTATTATAGCAATTAAACACGTATTAAAATATACCTATGTCCGCAAAACGACATATATTAAATAGAATAACCATGCCAACCTCATGTTACCAATTGTCAAACTTAGATGTTATCCAAATCATACATGCGCAAAATCAACACCGGTGAGATGTGATGCCTGAGACGAGCTGCCAACTTAACCATCCTAGACCGAGCAAGAATTAATGATATCAGACAACCGGAGTATCAACAACTTGTGGCAGATATACTGAAGGGCAGAAGATCAAATGGTTAAGTCACCTCGTTAGAATGCAACACCAATAGTTAGTTAGTTAGTTAGTCGACAGATCATCCTCGTTGCACATCGAACCATTCAGTCCATAAGTGCTCGGATCCCCTCCTCAGCAAATCCCGCAGCGTGTAGCGGCTAACGACGCCAGTTCTGTGTTGGTTTATTAATCTTCTTTGGCTTCCTGCGTAGTGTTCTTGTTTGGCCACCCCTCTTTTAATTTGCTGCTCTCGCAGTCTGGCCATTGTTATAAATTCACAGTCATCACTTGGTTCTCGCAAAAGTCTCACTTCTCGTAGAGCATTCAGAATGTCAGCCTGGTCCATGGCGCGTCCGCCCTCCACAGTAGCCTCACCTGGGAGCTTGTCAGCCAGCTCATTTCCTTGTACTCCCGCATGCCCTGGCACGAAGATGAAACTAATCTATGCCAGCCGAGACCGCTCCAGAGGCAGCAACCATTCTCTTCGGATCGACCCCTGCTCTATCCTCTAGATCATGTTCATTGAGTCGCTAAGGAAGCGACACCAATAGTTACCAGCACTGACACAACACCAAAGAAGATCTGATACGAGAGTAAAAAGACGCCCGCGATGAAAATGAATAGATGATATTAAAGACATTGAACAATCACACGCAAAAAACTATTAAGTTCTGCCCATGGGACTCGGGAAGTCAATTATACTTCCCCGCGAAGTTTGGAAGGCAAAGATAGAAGAGAATGATGATTATGATATGCAACAGGCAATGGTAATTATCTTTACTATGTCAGAGTTTTCAGAAACACAGACTTATATGCAAATTACCTTCTGCTCCTCATTGAAATTAAAGTTAAACTCAAGATATACATTATAAACAAAGAAATGAATGAGTGCAAGATATATCAGAAGTCAAGAAAACTAAGGAACAATTTTAGGTCACAATCAGCAATAAGACCCAAGCGCTGCAATACCAGTAGTCGAGGTGAGGACAGAATAATCAGGCCCTGCAACAGCTAGTAGTCGAAGTGAGTACAGAAGAACTAGAAACTGCAAGAGTTAGTAGACGAAGTGTGAACGGAAGAACTAGAAACTGCAAGAGCTAGAAGACGAATTGAGAACGGAACTACAGGCCTTGCAGCAGCTAGTAGATGAAGTGAGAACGGAAGAACAATGCCCTGCAACAGCTAGTAGATGAAGTGAGAACGCAAGAACCAGGCACTGCAACAGCTAGTAGACGAAGTGAGAATGGAAGAAGTAGAAACTGCAAGAGCTAATAGACGAAGTGAGAACGGAAGAACTAGAAACTGCAAGAGCTAATAGACGAAGTGAGAACGCAAGAACCAGGCACTGCAACAGCTAGTAGACGAAGTGAGAATGGAAGAAGTAGAAACTGCAAGAGCTAATAGACGAAGTGAGAACGCAAGAACCAGGCACTGCAACAGCTAGTAGACGAAGTGAGAATGGAAGAACTAGAAACTGCAAGGGCTAATAGACGAAGTGAGAACGCAAGAACCAGGCACTGCAGCAGCTAGTAGATGAAGTGAGAACGGAAGAACTAAGGACTGCAAAAGCTAGTAGACGAAATGAGGATGGAAGACTTCTGGCAGCAGGTTGAAAACTGTTGGCGTAAACCTTGCATTGAAGACTTTGGCAAAATATGACGAAAACATACAGCATATATAACGCCGGAATACTCTAAAAATAGAAGAAAGCAAATGCAAAGAAAGTAAGTAGCACTATAAAAGCCAGAGCCTGGGGAAAATACACATATAATAAAGTCAGTTGCATATTCTTTACAAGACGTAGCAGTCAACCCCAGAATTATTTGACAGTTTATGATCTCTTGGCAAGTTTACGTTCAGTAGTTTGTCAATGCTTTCTGAAAGACCGGCACCCATACCATTTTATAAACAAACCAACGATAGGCCGCCTGCTGACAAGTTACCCGCAGCTATGTGTTTCGAACGCGGTATACGGGATTGCGAACTGTGTCCGTAACGCCTTCGTCACGGAGCCGGCGCAGATACTAAACAAGCAACAACAACAACAACAACAGCAACAACAACAACAAAGAAAAGAAATTAAGAAGCGGGAAATTGCGGATAAATGACAATATGTAGATGGATTCCCTTAGTGAATATAAAAACTGAATCCACAAACAATATTTGGCTGCATCTGGTCAGGTGAATATTGCGGATTTCAATATCATGCGAAGTTGATCAAGGAATAATGTTTTGGTTGATATACTAACTACATAGTAACTGATAGTGTCAATGCATTACACTGATTTAGTAGTAAACACTGCACAGAACCGTTTACAAGCCTTGAAAGACATTTGCTATATGTCGCTAATCATATAATTGTATAGACCAATCAACACTCGATGGTGATGTGACAAACATTAGCAGACCACGTTTACTTCTAATGACATTTTCTGATACACAATTAAGGCCATGGCGGCATGTCAGCCCAGGACTTGTGTTCTTACTGCACTTTGGTTTGAGTCGTACATGGCTATGAAGTTTTCTAGCAATTGTTCTTGTATTCCGTAGTCTTCAAGGATGGTCCATAATTGGTATCTGTCTACTCTATCGTAAGTCATTTCCTGATCTACAAACACAATATTTTGCTGGTCACCATATTCGAATGTGAATTGTACATCAGTGCAACTTTTACCTTCCCTGAAACCAAATTGCACATTCCTTATCTGTTGTTCAATTATGGGTCTAGCTCTTTGTTCCAATAGTTACGCGAACATTTTGCCTATATGGCTTAGGAATGAGATACCTCTGTAGTGTTTCGCACTCTCTCATACTGCCTTTCTTATTTCCATATTGGTACTATTACTGCCTGTTGCCAATCGTCTGGGACTTTTCTTTCTTTCTTTCCAGGCTATATTAAAAAGTCTTGTCAGCCATTTAACTCCTGTTTTCCCACATGCCTGAATAGCTTCTGTAGTTATTCCATCCGGATCCGGTGATTTAGATTTAGGACTTCAGTATAACTGATTTGACTTCTGCAGGGATAAAGTTTGGTTCATGATGTCCACAGTTTGTGTGCACAAAAGTTAGGTTTTCTATGCTATTATATGTGGGGTTAAGTAGTTCTTCAAAGTATTCAGCCCACCTTGCTAGTATTTCTTGTGGATTAACGATTTAATACACTAATGAATAAACTATAATATAATAATTAATAAAATTAATATAATAGTCAATGAACCACAATAAAATAGTAACCTAGTTAACAAATTACATTAAAAAAAATATAACAGTTAATGAACCACAATTAATTAATACACTAGTGATTAAATTACATTGATTTAATATAATAGTTAAAGAATCACAATGAATTATTACCCTAGTTAATATTTCTTTTTCTTTTTTTCGCATATCCGATTACTTATGTTGGAAACAATAAGCTGCCATCAGAATTGATAATGATGTAGGTCAATATCAACCTAGTAACATAGGTGTGAGCCTGGGATCTGTAATGTCTCCAGATCTATTTTCCCTGTACAGGGAAAATGTTTCCAGAAATATAGAAGATATAAAAGGAATCAACATTAGGGGACAATACATCAATAACATTAGATATGCAGATGATACAGTCTTGATTACAGACAATGCACAGGACCTGCAACATTTAGTAGATGCGGTTGATGTATACAGTGAGCTACTAGGGTTAGAATTTAATTGTAAGAAGACAAAGATTATGGTCGTCACTTGGAAGAAGGAAATACCAGAATGTGAAATACGAATAAATGGGCATATTCTTAAACAAGTTAATCGGTAGAATTATCTCGGAACAGTCGTAACATCTAATGGCATATGCCTTGAAGAGATTAGAACAAGAATTGTCATGGCAAACGTAGCCTTTTGAAAGATAAAAAACACACTAACCAATAAAAAGATATAAATTAAAACGAGAAAAAAGAGTGTCGAAGTGTTACATAGAACTTGTACTTTTGTATGGATGTGAAGCGTGGACAATGAGCAGACACGCTGAAAAACATCTGATGGCTGTGGAAATGTGGTTTCTGAAGAAAATGCACAGAATACCATGGACAGACAGAAAGACCAATGAACTAGTCCTTCAAGAAACAAATGAAGATCGTAAACTGGTTAGAGTCATTAGACGTAGACAGTCAAAATTTTTTGGGCATGTTATGAGAAAAAATGACTTGGAGAACTTAGTGACAACTGGCAAGATCGAAGGGACGAGACCAAGAGAAAGACCGTGAAGAAAATACCTGGATGGCTTGGCCACGTGGCATGGTCGATACAGGAACACGGAGCTGATCCACGACTCTGGTGATCGAGTGAGATGGCAAAACATGACCACTGACGCTTATCGGCATGGTACATGATGGATGGATGGATTACAGCACATCGCTGTCAACACCATCATTTTACTGCTGTTGTTGATTTCTTGGAAAAATTACGCTCAGTAGTTTGTCATTGCTTTCTGAGCGGCCGTCTCACATTTCCAGTAAGTAACGGGCACGACGAGAACAGTTAAATGCATTGATGTAATATAATAGTTAATGAACTACAACGAATTAACATACCATTTAATAAATTTCATTTATCTATATATATGAAAGAGAATGTCTTTGTTTGTGTCTTTGTTTGTGTGTCCTTTATGCGTTCCTGCGTTCTCATTCCCGTGCAGCCAACTGCCATAGTTATTTAGTTTAAAACCAACAATATTTCCTCCAGCACGAAAGAAAATGGCACGAGCTTTAGAAACAGACGAATAAATGTTCCGCCATCGTGCTGCAAGTGAACTCACTCTCTGATTAAACCAGAAATTAGTTACGAACAGTTGTTGTTCTCAATCGGAGGAATGCAACTGAAATACTTAGTTAGTTTAAAATCAAATTTTTTTTTATTTTTGGGAAGAGGAACGGGAGCAGGGGCCGAATATGAATTAATTGAGACGCTCGCCGCCAGGGTCTGGGCAAAGGCGGGCAGGGTCGTCTAGTTTGATATAATAGCTAATAAACCACAATGAATGAATACGCTAGTTAATAAATTACATGGATTTTATATAATAGTAAATTATCTGCAATGCATTAATGCAGTAGTAAATACAGTCCATTGCTTTACTACATTAGCTTAAAGTCTGCACTGATACAATACATTAGTCATACTGATTTAATGTAATATGAAATAAATTCTACTGATTTAAATAAACAACAAATAAAATTAATTTGATTATTACATCAGGTAATCGCTTAGACTGAATTATACAATAGTTAATAAAACTGTAATTAGATTACTTTATATAAGCTCATGCATTCTTTACATTCCAGCGGGGTTCATTGGCCAAGGATTGTTTAGTACAGGAATTCACATAACGGCCTTGCTGTTCGTGGAGATCTTGCAGATGTTCAATGCAAACATCACTGTAGGCTCGATTATGTTTATGTGTGGAAATATGGCATTAAGTGTAGCCTGTAAGTTGTAAATTACAATAACACACTTTTAAATCTATGACTAACAATACGGACGGATATATAAAGCAATGGAGATATCTTGAAAGAAGATAACTCACAAACAGAACCAGTTACTCGCATCGGGAGAAGACAGTCCATATTCCTTGTGCATGTATCATTACATGTCATAAGAACAGGAAAGCTTGAGTATATAGTCGCAAAGGGAAGGCTGAAGGGGAGAGAGAGAGAGAGAGAGAGAGAGAGAGAGAGAGAGAGAGAGAGAGAGAGAGAGAGAGAGAGAGAGAGAGAGGCGGACAAGAGAAAAGATACCGGTCAGTTTGACATTATAGCATGAAGAACATCGGTATCAGAAATACCTGGAAACACAAGATGCAGATTGTTGTGATCAGACATGAGGGAGACCTGAATGTGACTACCCAAGTCTGCCTTGGAGATAGTGGAGGAGTCTACAAGGAGATAGTGTTGTTGTTCACTGTGTAGTGCTAGATTTACACAATGCCCGAGTCTGGTTCGGAGTGGTTGATAGCTTTGTAGCTCCATGTATGGTGCTGGGTTTACACAATGTCCGAGTCTTGCTCGGTGTCGGTGAATAGCTGTGTCGTTCCATGTATGGTGTTGAATTTACACAATCATATCGTAACTCATCTGATAAGAGAAAGTTATATATACTGTTCATAAAGAAGAAACGCAACATTTTTGCAGTTTCAATTGCAAACTAAACCAAACCCGTCTCCAGTTAATCTCAACGGTCCTTTGACGATGCTGATTCACCCAGTGCAGTCGGTTCTGGCGATGCCGGTCAGTAAGAACAGGACCTCTGTATGGACTTCTAGCCCAAAAACCACCGTCGTGCAGCCGGTTCCTGACTGTTTGATCTGAAATTCTACGAGCTCTTAGCATTGACTGAACTGTGTAGGACGCAGATGCAAATTGACCGATAAGGTGACGAAGCCGTATGAAGCGGCCAACGGCAGCAGTTGTGATTCTGGGTCTTCCACTGCATGGGCGGTCTGCCACTGAGTCAGTTTCTTGAAATCGCCTCCAAAGGCAACTAATGGTGCTTCTAACCACATTAAATGCTCTGGCTACTACACTTTGTGACTGTCCAGCTTGTAAACGTCAAATGATGATTGATCGTTGCTCTGTGGTGAGATGAGCCATACTTGCGGATTAAATTTTCAACTGAATTTATTCGAGTAGCTTCAATCTTTTATAGGCATTCAATAATATGGTTAAAGAGTTTTGTGTTCAGTAAGTTTTACAGGATTATCATGAACCTTTCACGAGTTATTGTCAAAAATGTTGTTTTGACCATGACCGTTTTCATGACTTCACGAATCATGAGGTGAGTATAATTCAGGTAACCATGAGAAGTTAGGCTAATGACCAGACGGACACGGTCGATACGTTGACTGACGATATCCTTTATAAACGTAATATTAGGAATGTTGCGATTTTTTTCTTCTTTTTTTTTTTTCTTTTTTCTTTTGGACAGTATAGAATCGAAAAGTAACATTTCGGATTAACTCTATGAATTGGGTTTACATGCTCGTAAACAAATTCACAAGTATCGATTGGTGCTCATATACGTTGAAGAAAGAAGTAGAGAAGGACGCACTAAACAGCATAAAATTCAAAACTGTACAGACCATAACGGGATTCGATACTCGTTAATGTGTTAATGGGCGTTTTGTGGTCTCAAATGGTTCCCTAGTTGGTATTTCTGTGTAATGCATTGGTTTAGAATTAATGCATCCCAGGAATGCTAACCTGGTTAAAACAGCATTCTAAAAGTCGGATGTGTTGGCCTGAGGGTTTCGACCCAAGGGTGCCTAACTAGACACACCGCAATCACATCTGAAAAAACACTCCGAATGAACGCAAAGAAGAAGAAGAAGAATTAATACATTGGGTTAGTGTTAATGCACTGGTTTAGAGTCCGTTGACTAAATAACATTACTAACCCAGGCCTAAGCTCGGTACGCGGTGTACTGAATTATTACCATCTTATACACTAATTCACTTTTCCGCAGAATTGAAATTCCACTTGCAGTGGTGCACTCAACGCTGGGGTCTCAGCTTGTAGAAGGGAAGTACGGCTCTGCAATACTTTTCACATAGAGATTGTACTTTTAAACGTTGGCCACAGGAAGGTCTCTACACCAACTTCACTAGATACATCATCTTCAGGGCTTAACCGACCTGAATGCCAATACTACAGACATAGAAAATTACGTAAAATACGCAGAACGGCTCTCTTTCATAAAGCAATCAGCAGTAAAGTAAAAGACCATTTCCTTCTACTCCTTATGGCCAATTGGGTGTATCTTGACAGTCCCTTATGTTTATAGATCTATCTTAATTCTTTAGAATATGTTGTAAATGTCATGCCAGCCGTTTTTACAATCCGGGAAATTTCCTGGTACCCATTTAGTATGGGTAAACCTAGGTACCCTGATAAGTGAAAACAATCCAGCCTCCAAGGGGATCTGAACACATGACCACTTCGTCAGCCGACAAGAGTGGTAACCACTGAGCCACGCGGGTCAGTGCTGTCTTTATTAGAGAATCATGACACACATATTGATGGTTTGACCACGGTTCTCGCAATAATTCATTGTTAACAGTATTCTCGCGGGTACAATGTAAGTGACGTGGCGTAGAAGCGGATCAAGTCATTCCTGGACAGATATTAATAACTGAACCCATGCCTGCACTGCCACATGCGCAAGTTTGCTGAAGATGGTCGACACTTTGAAGAGCTAGAGTACATGCGGTAGCCTGTTTTACAGCTGAGGTTACAGGCTAGAAGTGCAAGCATTAAGATGAACGTACACATATTTGGAGATATGTGCATGTTTCATTATCCATATTTGTGTCTGTTGAATAGATCATGATGTTTGTGGCTGTTAGGAAAGGGACTGATAAGGGGTTCCGCTTTGAGAAACTGCATGTGTATAACAAGGTTTGATTAATGGGGCTTGAATGACTCAAAGATCTACTCAATGGGTTAGTTCAGAAACTACGATATGCGAAGCAAAATAATGAACCTAAGGCTTCGGTATACAACCGCTGCAGTGTAAACTTAGCATCACTGAAGTCCCGCCCGTTTTACTGCAGTAGAATCTATACAAATATCGAACTCGCACCAAAAGCCTAAAGACGTGAAAACATGTAATTTTTATAATTGGAAATAAACTGTACATTAAAGTAATAATAATTGTTAATGCCTTTGTTATTCTACCAGCTGTTGTCGTCACAAATTACATCATGCCGATACTAACAGAAAAGGGATGTTTGCTTGTAGGGGGACTAGCAATGTTTATCTTGACTTTGGGTATATCATTTGCGCCCAACATTGGAGTTTTCATTGTTCTTTTTACTGTAAAAGGTGAGAATTGTCCTGAGTGTCTTTGTTTGTGTTGTTTATAACTGTACATGATGATGACGTCACGATGTAGTGTACTGTATTCGTCACAATTAAACCCGGTACATCAATCTGCGCTATAATTTAAACATACAGTGTCTGCGTTATGTGGAGAAAATACAAAGAATACCAGTGACGGAGATTAAAAAAACGAATGCAACACTCCTTCAAAAAACAAATTAAAGCTATTCACTTGGTAGAGAAATTAGACTTCTTGTGTTCATTCATGGTGTCAATTTGGACTTTCAGATAACGGAAGAGTAGGCATCCGTTTGCAGCATGCATGGAACAACAACTGGAAAAGACATTTTCATGGAAGTGCAAAAATGTTTTGCAAGACTATAATCTTCAGTGGAATTCGATTCGAGGTGTTACAGTTGATACAGAAAAAAACATGGCTGGAGTGAGGAAGGGTCTGATGGGGAAGATCAGGACTCTCATTTGGAAGGTTTGCACATTTCGGGCGCTCTGTTCATACACTGCATCATACATCAGCAAACACTCTGTGGGAAAGACTTAGATATTTCTAGTGTACTGAAACCAATCGTTTCTGCTGTGAACTTTATTTGGGAATATGCCCGCAATCACCGTCAGTTCCATGCATTTCTTGAAGAAACTGATTCTGAATTCTGAGACTTGTCTTATCATACATCAATGAGGTGGCTCAGCTGCGGTAACGTCCCGTTTCGTTTTTGCAAGCTCCGAAACGAAATAGATGTTTTCCTCACTGAGTAGATAGAGCTGATGCACAACTGTCAGGTTCTACCTGGCTATCAAAGTTGTCATTATTAGTCGACATCACATCCCTCATGAATGAAATGAATTTGAAACTTCAGGGAAAGTATAACCTCGTCTGTGATCTGTACAGAATCATCAACTGGTTTCGGAGAAAACTGTCATTGTTTGAAGCACAACTTAAAGGAGAAAGTGTTTCTCATTTTCACTGTTTCAAAGAGTTTTGCGCTACAATCGCTGAAGATGTTAACCTTTCCGGGGTGGGGGGGGGGGAATATTCGTGACTTTAAGAAGCATTTTTTGGAGAGATTTTCAGATCTTGACAGAACTGAGAGTGACATTATTCTGTTCCAGAATCCGTTAGATTGTAACCATGATGATGCGTCAGTTGAACTACAGTTGGATCTCGCTGATTTGAAAGCAAATAACTTGTTGAAAGAGAAGCACAGAGAAGGAAATACTGTTGAATTTCACCGCTGCTTACCTGATGTTGAGATTCTGAAACTAAAGAAATTTTCCGCTGGTATGGTATCATTGTTTGGAACACCTTATGTCTGTGAGCAAACATTTTCAAAAATGAAGTATGTGAAGTCAACACACTGAACGAGATTGACTGATGAACATTTGAAAGCAATTCTCTTGACTGGATGCAACAATCCCAAACAAAGCATTGAAGATGTCTTGAAAGCCAAATATCAGTTTCACAAATCTCACTAACCTTTTTCGCTGCTTAATTTGTGAGATTCGGATATTTGCACACTAGGTATGATGTAACTATCTTTTTGATAACTTTTTTTTTAGTAAGTACATGTGTTGGTTGTCTTTGTTTTTTGTGCATTGCACGCCACACACCCATGATTAACTTAGTTTTTCGTCTTTTTTCCCAGAGCTTTCGTTCTGGCTTGCAAGTATTGTTAAAGTTAGTTGCATTTCCTTGACAAGACGTTTGCAGTCAAAACCAGCATGTTTTGCTGTTGTTGATGTCTTGGCAAGCTTACGTTCAGTAGTTTGCCACTGCTTTCTGAACGACCGGCATCATACTATAGCGCAAAAGACCAGCGCAACGCGGTCTGCTGCCATATCGCATGCAGTTGTGTTTCATCGCGGGTATACAGGATTAAGAACAGCGTCCGTAAGACCTTTGCCACGGAGTCCGGCGCAGAATGAGTATGCGGCCCGTGCTCGTCATTGTGTCAGTTATCCGGCCCGCCGTGAAAAACGTTTGGTGTTCTCTGCTCTAGATAATTCATATTTATGTTATTTTTAATTACACGTTTCCTATTTAATTCTGATTAAATTATATAATCATGTCGTTCATCCAACTGTGATATTCATACAGTGTCATTATCAGTAAATGGCGTTTCTACTTTATGTTCTTCGCCGTCTTCGCCGTCTTCGTCTCTTTCTTCTTCTGATTCTCGTTGTCAAGGTCCTGACAGGACATAACAGAGGACAGAGGACAGACATAGGGACATGGGATGAGCACGGGGGTAGAACAGTCTAGAAGCTTAGGACAGTAGAGACAGGACTGTACCCTTGAGTGACAAGTTCACCTTGTGTGACGAAGTACCCAGCTTCCTCTTCATCTTTTGCTTAAATTGGAGTAAATTCTTTTTAAAACCCTTATGTAATTATAGAAGAATTTAATTTCGTTTTTATTCCTATATATCTATGTATAGACAGTACATGGCTATAGTTTAAAGTAACTCCTATCTAATGTTATTACTTTAATATGAAGTAATACGGTACATTAAGATCGGGGGAGAGGCTGAATTTACAAAGTAGTGTACCCAGCCAAGTCTATAAATTTGGCTACGACTATTTCACAATTTGGTCGGCGAAATTACGACAACGAACTCCCTGGCACGACCACTTCCGGTCAGGAGAAAAAATAGCTAAACTCGTTCTTTCGCAATATAGACGTCGGTGTAAAAACATCTGCTAGTCGCTAGGCTCTATAAAATACTTATAAAGTGTTAAGAGTTTTATCTTTGGCGCGGATTACGGCCATAAATATATTTAAAATATATTAGAGAGATACCTAGAGCAGTTTTCGTACCCAAGTGTGGTCAGTAGATTAGAAGGGTAAGGAATAGTTATGTGTATCGATATAATATATTGCCGTGTGCGCCCGAGTTTTCCGTGTGTAGTTAAAGTTGGAAACCGCCGATAATAGGTTATTTTACCTAATTATTTACCATAATAATTATTTTACCGACTAAACTCGATCGCGTATATTATACTTCGTATAGGTAGTTTACTAAGCACGCAGGGTAAAGGGTAAAACGTAACTGTGTAGAAAATTACCTTTACATGAGGTTTAGAGAGGTGTAGCCGATTTGAGATAGTTGTAAACTTGATAAAGTCGGATAGAAACCAAATTTTCGATTAATCCGTATAGCAGTAGACTAGGCCATACTAATCGAGCCGTTAGTTTAGGAATAACACGAGGCAGTTCCTAGTGATGATATTTCGAGGATGTGATAGTGATTGCGAATACTTAGAGATAATAATGAATATTTCGATGTCGCGAAAATAGGAAATCTTACTAAACACGTGTACGAATGTCAAATACTAGCGTGGTAGATCCTAGGCATGTTCGTTAATTCTTATCGGTGATTTCTCACCAATTCGCAGTCCTGATCTTGCCTGCCACTCCATTAACTTTCAGCCTATCATTTTCTATTATGATAATTACATAAACTGTGTATTTTAAAATATACGTTACATAGAACCATTATATTAAATTTATGCTAGGAATATAGTGTCAGAATTTGAACATAAATATCTATAATATGTAATCTGTTTAATATATTGTATATGTATCTATCTCTAGATTACTTTGTAATTATTGTATTTTAATAATATAATTATGATATGCATTATATGATATGTTTAATTATTACTGAATAATTATTATATTCACTTGTAAGGAAGCATAGAATGATTTTATTTAGCTGTTTTCCTTAAGTCAGTGATTTGCTATTTATCCTAGGATAGGGAATGCTAGGGAGCAGGGACAGATAGCTCATGCTATTTTGTTTCTGAAAATTTGTATGAGATGTTATTGGCCATCAGGAACAATCCAGGGCCGATGCGTAGATGTCTCGACAGAAGAGTCACTTGCTCTCGCTGTATATATTTCACAGATTTGACACCTTCAGCACCAAGCTTTAGATGTGCCAACCTGTGTGTCATTGTGGAGCATCACTCACCATCTCACTTATGCCTACTAACTAGGGTTTACACGCACTGTGTAAGCCGGAGAACCAGAAGATAAGTGGCCAAACTTACCGTTGGCCACCACCACCATCATCATTCAACTCAAAATATACTATAGGCCAAAGAGTTACGTCAATGATTAGACCATTTAGTAGATTCAAACCATAAGATTAGATATTCAATAGAATAGAGGGAAGTGTACCACCCTGTTCATGTACAGGGCTGCCTCCAGTGGAGCACCCAAAGTGTTATAATATATTAAATATTAATGTGAGTTTAATTTTACAACCTCTAGTTGTTACCTCAGTAACCTTATCCATAGCTGTGTGAGAAGTACGAAAGTTTGTCGCTTTTAAATATTTTACTCTGTCTTTCTCCGTGTCGGGGAGAATGATTAGAGTTGGGGGCTCGAGCTTTGTTTTTATTTCAGGCATGTAGCTAGACAACCTTGGCAGACTGTCTGTATCAAACCAGTATAGTTGTACGCCATTCCTGTCTGCCTGAACACTGTCAGAAGATTAGACTTGTTCTGGGACCTATACTCCGTCTAGAATTACGAGCTATTCAGTCTTGTCTTCTCCAGTGACTTATTTTTCTATTCTTAGAAAGTCTATCCTCAGCAACTTTGATAGATTCCTTATCATCACAGCTGACGCTACGCTACACCTTGGACAGAATTACGCAGTACGCCTATCCCCCAACCAGGCGAGTGCGGGACAGACGTGACGGTACGACATTCCACGGATTGCACGAGGGTCCAGTACCTCGTGACCACCGGACTGTAGAGGAGAAGTCAGACGGGCGTTTGAACACGACTGAGAGAGGATGCATGACTAAGTGGAGAGACAGAATAGACTTATATCTAGACTTCAGTGAAAATGAATGTGACCGCTAGTAGACGTGTGTTTGTGCGCGAAGCTTGATACGAGTGCGCTTAGCTGTGATTAGAGCGCAAGGATCGTGTGAGAATATTGAGAGAATTGGTGCGAGAGCAAGTATTGGAGTGATATTGATCGTTTATGTAATACTATTGTAATCTTGTGATATGTACATGATGAGGTTTGTAAATAAATATGCCTAATATGTTTATGCGTTTATGCCTCATCTGTGCTCGCACCATCTGCCTGTCTGAACCCATCTTCTAACCCCTTGAGACGTTGACACTCGTATTGTTTTAATGCAATGTCTTAATAAGAATTTACTCTTGTGTATCATTGTAAATATGACGTCACCAACATGCTAAAATAACTCTGTGATATATCATTATCATCAATATCATCGTTATTATTCATCAGCTTCCAATAGCTTCTCCTGTGCAGAAAATGGCGGTCTTGCGGGATTTACTCGCCTACCTTCATGTGCACAGGCGGGTCAGGCGAACTCTATAACTGTTCAGACTGATTGACTGTCAAATAGCTGGACTAAAATTCTTAATTGTTCATATAACGGTATTGTCATTGGCAAATTTATGGCTGGCTTATCTGGTCAACAACTCATCCTGTAAGATAAGTGGCTGTGGCACACAGTGAACACCTTAATTTGACGCCGTGACATTCATAGAGGTGGGAGAATGTGTTAAAAGAAGAAGTGTTCCGGTTGTGTCCCAATATACTTCCTCCCCTAATCGTTTGGTATATGAACAAAAGCATGACTGTAAAGCCAGCGAAGTCCAGGAACCTTTACTCTCCCTGAGGCGTGCTGAGTATATGGTGCTAGCTCGTACGTTTGCAGACCAATCGGCTGTAATGGATGTTTTAAACAAGTTAGCTGCATATCCTTTACAGGACGTCGGAGTCAACACCAGCATTTGTTGTTGTTGTGATCTCTTAGCAAGTTTAAGTTCAGTAGTTTGTCATTGCCTTCTGAACGACCGGCACCCATACCATTTCGTAAAAAACCAACCCAAAGCGATCTGCTGCCAAATCGCTCGCAGCTGTGTTTCGAACGCGAGTATACGGAATCACGAAGGGCGTCTGTAACACCTTCGTCACAGAAGCGGCAGCAATTGATGACGTAATCAATGTCCCAGTCGTCGTATTTACATATTTACAAGGGAAATAAGCAGGGGTATGGGATACAATCTGTTGCTATTACACTGGAAACCAGTCAGGACTGCCGTTAAATATCAAATGATATATACAGATGCCAGTTAGGATGGTAATCCCGATTAGGGCACCACAGAAGGAGAATGTTACAGCTAGGTGTGAATATTAAGGGGCTCTAAGGAGAATGAATTTATGTAGAAACAGAACGACCTTTTGCATCTATTAACGCATATCGCCTACAGTGTGAATTCACATTACTAGATGCTATTATGAAGATTTTGCATTTGAAATTTGAACCTCTACATTAATATTCTTTATTCTATTTCTATTCTTTCAGGAACAGTCTCTGGTCTCTTTTATGTGCCGTCGATCGCCTTGATACCTCAGTATTTTAAACGATATCGGTCACGAGCTAGTGTTATCCCTTTCTGTGGTGGATGTGCAGGGAGTATTATTGGTCCATTTATAGTCAGAGCTGTCAGGGAAGAATACGGAGTTAGAGGCGTCTACCTGCTTCTGTCAGCAGTAGAGCTCCACATCTGTCTGGCCGGTCTGTTGCTGCGACCAGTCAGTGCGTACAGGTAAGTGGCTGCTCGTTGACCAAGTGCTGGGCTGGTGAGCTATTGTTGAGCTCGTTTTAACCACGTAAACTCAAAATCGACATTAAGATTTCATTATTCATCCATTTTTTCTTAGCTATTTAGCTTCTCTTCGGTAATATTTCTTTGCTAGTTTGATGAATGGAGTCCCTTAACATTTCCAATTGTTCATTTATATTCTGTATTATATCTATTGCATTGTACCTATTTTTCAGTCACTCTGTATTGTTCTTGAATTTCTTTATCTACATTCAGAATCTCTTTATTAAGTCTCACATTCTAAACCATTTTTTCCCTCTCTTTAATCTTACTTTTATTTGTCCGCATAGTGGTACTGTCATTTGCATTGTACCTATTTTTCAGTCACTCTGTATTGTTCTTGAATTTCTTTATCTACATTCAGAATCTCTTTATTAAGTCTCACATTCTAAACCATTTTTTCCCTCTCTTTAATCTTACTTTTATTTGTCCGCATAGTGGTACATGATCACTATTACAGTCAGCATCAGGCATTGTCTTTACATTAATTAAAGCATTTCTAAATCTATTATTAATAAGTATGTAGTCAATTTGGTTGCGTATTTTCTTATCAGGGCTTTTCCATGTGTATAGTCGTCTTTTATGGTGTTTACACCATGTGTTCCCAATTATCATATCATTGATATTTACCCATTCTATTAGTTTTTCTCCTCTTTCATTTCTTGTGCCTAAATCATAATTCCCCACTACATCCTCCTTTTCCCCCTTTCCTACATTTGCATTAAAATTTCCAAGAATTATGTTTATTTCTTGTCATCCAATTTGAGCCATCGCTATGTCTATGTCGTCGTAAAAATGTTGTATTCTTCATCACTACTGCTTGTTGTTGGTGCATATACTTGCATGATATTTATATCTATTAGTTTGCCTTTGACTTTGACCATTACAACTCTATCTGAAATACACCCGTGCCCATTAATTGATTGGACTGTTTTTTCATCGAATATTATTCCTACACCTTTTGCATGCGTATTCCTCCAGAAAAAACTAGTGTGTGGTTGTCAGCTATAATTTTACCCGATCCTTTCCATCTCATCTCACTTACGCCTAATATAATCATTTTCATGCTATCGATCTCTCTTAGAACATTGTTCAACTTTCCTAGCTCATATAATGTCCTAACATTCCATCTTCCTACTCTAAATGTTTTTTTTTAAATTTTAGTTATTATTTTGCCATCAGTAGCTGGATGACGGTTTGGTGTCACCTGTGGTTCTTGACTGTCCCTACCGGACGAGGATGTCTTAAGACAGCCATTAACTTCGTTCACTAACTCTGAAATTTGTTTTGCCATGAAGTCTTGGGAAGATAATGTGGTGTTTCCCCTTGCCTTCCACATCCACATGGGGGTCTGTTACCCCTGCCTTTGACAGCCATTTCCGACTGTCAGGACAAGTGAGTGCCCTGCTCTGCTCAGCTGCAGAGTTGTCCACTTATTCCGGTGGATACTCGGTCCCCACGACTGCGTTAGCCACACCGTGGTGTGTTTCCCATCCTCTACCGCGGGGAGGTGCAGTTGGGATTTTCCCTTCTTAAAGTTATAGTCTATGACCAACAATCTCCAGTACTTTTAGAATTGATTTGTGGAGGAAAAGGGCACAAACAATGCAATATATACATTACGGACACTAATAGAAAGGTTAATAGAGAAACAGAAAGACATATATTTGTGCTTCATAGATTATACTAAGGCATTCGATAAAGTAAAACACGATGAACTGATTAAAATGTTAGAAGATATCAACATTGATGGGAAAGATTTAAGAATAATAAAGAATATTTACTGGAACCAAGTAGCAGCAATTAAAATGGGAAATAAAGAGGGTAGATAAGAACAGATAAAGCTAGGAGTACGACAGGGGTGTGTCTTGTCACCAGATCTCTTCTCCCTATATAGCGAAGTAATAATGAGAGAGATGAAAGAGATGCCAGGAATACTAGTTGAAGTTTATAATATAAATAATATACGCTATGCAGATGACACAGTATTGTTGGCGGATAATTCAACAGACCTACAAGAATTGTTGGACATTGTAGTAACAGAGAGTGCAAGGAAAGGACTCTCCTTGAATATCCAGAACACAGTAACAATGGTGATGTCAAAGAAAATGGTGACACCAAAATGTGACATAGAAATAGAAGGGAAAATTCTTAATCAAGTAGACAATTTTAAATACTTAGGGGCATTTATAACATCAGATGGAAGATTTACAACAGAGATTAAGAGTAGAATAGGGCAAGCAAAAGCCGCATTTCAGAAAAAGAAGAGTATCTTCCGCAATAAGTCACTATCATTGAATGTAAGAAGGAGAGTGCTGAAATGCTATGTAAAACCAGTTTTGCTGTATGGCAGAGAATCTTGGAATGTAAATGAAGAAATTAGAAGCAACAGAGATGTGGTTCCTGAGACGAATGTTGCGAATTCCTTGGACTGCCAGAGTAACTAACGACGACTGCCTGAAACAGGCTAATGAAACTAGACCATTATATACAACAATAAGGAAGAGAAATGCATCTGTCTTCGGTCATGTGATGAGAAGAGAGGCGTTGGAGAACATCGTGACAACTGGAAAGATCGAGGAGAAGAGAGGCAGACCAAGAGAAATGATGCTGGATGGAATGAGACGGTGGCATGGAGGAATACCATCAGCAAAGTTGATCCAGAAGACCAACGACCGAGATCTGTGAAGAGCCATGAACGCCTACGCCAGCTGGCAGGGCACTTGATGATGATGAAACTCAAAATGTTCTATCGTGAAGGACTTGTGGATCTTTCACTGGCGACGAATGGGTGTCATCCCGTCTGACAAATACCGGAAGAATGCTAAAGTATGTTCATGAGCTTTCAAAGCGGAGGGTGCAAGATGCAAGTTTGAGGAATTTGCAAGTTTTTAGCCTGCAAGATATCCGTAACATATCTCTTCACGGTCGATCATATGTTTGAGATGCACACTAGTGTCGGTGTTCTAAAACGTGGAAGTTTCGTGAAGGGCTTGTCTAACGGGACAGGGCAGTTAGCAAGACCAAGTTACCATCTTGCTAGTATACTTCCAACGCATGGAACTATGGCAAGCGATGTCTTCAGACATTTTCCTTTTATAGTGAAAATATAATGAACAATTTTGAATATATGAACATACATAAGAGGATTCTTCATTGGAGGAAAGACCATCAACATTATAAGTTATGCAGATGATACAATATTGTTTATGGACAATGAACATGTTGTGCAGGATTTAGTGAATGAGGGTACTGTACACAGTAGCAAGAGTACACACAAACTGTAAGCACACCAGAAATCACGGTCATCTCCAGGATGAACGAAATACCACAAGATGAATCGATATAACTATCTGAAACAGACAGTCAACTAAAGGAAAAGATAGCTTGCAGAGATTAGGGCACGAATCGCCAAAACACGGTTAGCCTGCTGCAAGATGGAAAACATTCTAATAAAGTAGCTGCTGACTGGAGTGATACACATAGTGTTAAAGTGCCATAAAATATAATCTACACGGATGTATACACACAAGGACAATAGGCAGATAAGCTGGGAGCAGAAAAGCTATTCATCCAATACGGTGAAACTAAACATTCACAACACAGCATGGTCCTCGGATAAGATATGACAAGTCATGCTCGCTTTTTTTTTCGTAGAACAACCAGTTATATGGCATGTCCGAGTGTTAGAATTGATGATTTAAGGCGACATCAAAAAAAAAAAAAATTAGTTACTCCCCTTCCAGTGATTCACTTGCTCCACCTGGAATTGCCACACATGACATACGGACCAGAACGAAATTCGTCACACAGTATCTTAATTTACAAACCGTATACATCAAAGTGCAACAGTTATAGTTTAAAAGTCATTGTCCTCTTATACCCCACCCCTTCCCAAATAAAAAGTGCCCTGGCATGAATTAATAAGGACAGGGTTCTTTAAGCTCCCCCGATGGTGTTTCCACCTTGTCGTGGTGGGGGAGCTTGAGTTTCTCAATGACCCTGAGAGCTATGCCGGCGGTAGCGTAGCTACCAGCAGGGCCTCCCAAGCCGGACAGGTCAAAGGGTAGAGAACAGACAAAGAGAAACACCCTGGTCCTCCAGGTTGGGGGTTGAAGCGTGGGGTTAACATCCCCACCTTTGTAAAAACCTTTCTTTGTTACGAAACAAATACATGAGCCTCGATATCGGACTGACTTATCTGGACAACGACCTTGGAACGTTAAAGGACTTTTGAGATTTGGAACATGGAATGTACGGACACTATATCGAGCTGGAGCGGCCGAAGAACTAACCCGGGAGCTGGTTGAATATCAAATGGATATCACAGCAATTCAAGAAATAAGGTGGCCAGGAGAGGGTACTTTAGAGCAAAATGGAATGATTATAATATATGGAGGAAACACCCAAAATAAACATGAATTAGGAACAGGATTTGTCATCAAAAAAGAGTTATGGGGGAACGTTTTAAACTTTAAAGCTTTTAATGACAGGATTAGTAAATTACGAATAAAAGGTAAATGGAAAAATATAACGATGATTAATGTACATGCACCTACTGAAGAGAAAGAAGATGATATTAAAGAAGACTTTTATAATGATCTGGAAGATGTCATAGAAGAAACCCCCAAACAGGACATCCTGATTGTGCTGGGAGACTTCAATGCAAAAATAGGTAGAGAGCAAACTCATAAAAAAGTGGCCGGTATGGAAAGCCTACATACAACTTCAAATGATAATGGATGGAGAGTCATCAACCTGGCAGAAGCCAAAGGACTGCAGATTAGCAGTACCAGACTACAAAGAAAGGATATACACAAACAAACTTGGAAATCATGTGACAAGAGAACCTATAATCAAATAGATCACATTTTAATTAACAACAGAAATGCATCAAACATACATCAAGTCAGAAGTTATAGAGGAGCTGAGTGCCACAGTGACCATTTCCTCGTTGGAGCAAAATTTAAAATAAAACTTAAGAGAGCTTTCTATACTAAATTACAAAGATTACACCCAACATATAACAGAGAAAAACTACAAGACATTACAGTCAAAGAGAAATTTACAGATGAAATAAAATGTAAACTTGAAACTTTGCAAAACCCTTTGGAGGAAAGCGTTGACCAAACTTGGTTGAACATCAAGAATACAATTCAATCTACCGCAGAAGAATGTCTCGGTGTGTTAACCACGCATAGAAAGAACAGATGGTTCAATCAAAAATGTGAAGAAGCAGTCACTAGGAAGAAGAATGCCAGACATGTATGGTTAAATGACATCAATAACATCCAAAAGGAAGAGCATTATAGAAAGAATGTAAAGAGGCTACAAAAATAGTCAGACAGCAGAAGCGAGAATATATGAGTAATATAACCAAAGATATGGAAACTAATCACCAGAAAAATGAATCCAGAAAATTTTTTAAAGTACTGAAGTCAATGAAACGAGGGCACCAACAAAACACATATGGTTTAAAAGACAGAAATGGGAATATGATAAATACCAATGAGGAAATGTGCAACACATGGAAAGAATATTTTATTGAATTACTAAATTGTGAAGCTCCAAGTAACATTTTCCCACAGGAAGAGGTTCTAACATGCGAACCACAAATTGAAGAACCTACATTTGAAGAAATCCTATATGTAATCACACGACTTAAAAACAATAAGGCAACTGGGACTGATGGAATTGCTGCTGAATTTATAAAGGCAGGTGGCCATGCATTACATCTAAAGCTATACGAACTAATAATAAAAATCTGGAGGACAGAAGAATTACCCCATGACTGGAAAGAGTCATTATTGATACCTATCTTTAAGAAAGGAGACAAGTTCCAATGTGGAAATTATAGAGGAATATCACTACTGTCCACAAGCTATAAGATACTATCCGCAGTATTACTAAATAGACTAAAACCATATTCAGAAGACATATTAGGTGACTACCAGGCGGGTTTTAGACAAAACAGATCAACAATAGATCAGATATTTATCTTACGACAAATAGCCGAGAAACATTGGGAATATAACAGAGATCTCCATAACATTTTTGTGGATTTTAAAAAGGCTTATGATAGTGTCCATAGGAATAGTCTATGGAATGTTATGCAGGAATTTGGAATACCAAGGAAGTTAATTAACATGACCAAACTATGCATGGAAGATACTTATAATATAGTAACATATAAAGGCAGGAAATCAGACCCCTTCCAAATAACATCTGGCTTGAAACAGGGTGATGCACTATCGCCGCTACTCTTCAATCTGGCTCTAGAAAAAGTTGTAAGGAAGGTAAAGGAGGAATGTGATATTGGAGGAACATCCAAGCTGCTTGGTTATGCAGATGATATAGATATTATAGGGCAAAGTGAACAAAAGACATTAGAAATATTGACTCACTTAAAGGAAAAAGCCCAACAGATGGGGCTGGTTATCAACCAAGATAAGACAGAATATATGGTAATTTCAAGAGACGGAATGGCTAAAAACTCTGGCCACATACAAATAGATAATATGACCATTAAAAGAACGGAAACATACAAATACCTGGGTACAATCTTCAACTGCTCCAACATCATAAGGGAAGAAATACAAACTAGAATCAACTCTGGAAATAAGATATACTATGCACTACAACATCTACTAAAATCATAGGCGCTATCTCGTAACACCAAAATAACAATATACAAAACACTGATCAGACCAGTTGTGCTGTATGGCTCTGAAACCTGGAGTACAACGAAAGGAGACGAAGCCTTGTTACAAACCTTTGAGAACAAAATTTTAAGACGCATCTTTGGACCCATTAGGGATACACAAAGTGGAGAGTGGAAAAGAAGAAGTAACAAAGACATTTATGATCTGTTTAAGTCTCCGCTAATCACTGGTATCATGAAGGCTAATAGACTACAATGGCTGGGGCATATAGAAAGAATGGAAGATAATAGGGAAACAAAACTCGCTTACACTCAGGAAATAAATGACCGTAGACCCCGAGGTAGACCAAGAAGGCGGTGGAGAGATAATACATGTACAGACCTACAAGCACTTGGAATCAATGACTGGCAAGAGAAGGTCCACCAGAGAGACGAATGGAGACAGATTGTATTTGCAGCAAAGAACCTCAATGGCTCGGAACGCTGAAGAAGAAGAAGAAGGGTTCTTTAAGACATTTCGTCTCATGTTCGTCTGTGATATTCCCTGTAGACTCGCAACTATACTACAATTTTTTTACGCGTTTCCATCCTTACACTCAGGAAATAAATGACCGTAGACCCCGAGGTAGACCAAGAAGACGGTGGAGAGATAATACATGTACAGACCTACAAGCACTTGGAATCAACGACTGGCAAGAGAAGGTCCACCAGAGAGACGAATGGAGACGGATTGTATTTGCAGCAAAGAACCTCAATGGCTCGGAAAGCTGAAGAAGAAGAAGAAGAAGTTTCCATCCTGTTTCAGAATACTGCAGTCAACATCAGCATCTTTCAGCTGCATGTTGATTCCTAGGCTAGATTACGCTCATCGGCACGCCACGACTTTCTGAGCGACCGGTTCCATACTTTCATAAATCACTGGCGCGACTCGAACCACTTCCAATTCTCGTGCGCTCACGTCAACCACGAGAGTATTCGGGGTTAACGGAGAAAGCTGCTAACCCCTCGGCCAGGGAGACCGGCAACTATACTACAATTTTAAAAACAATTCGCTTTTTATGTATGTTTCAATAGTAGTCTATCTTACCAAATGTCTTTACGAATGTGTTCATTTGATATCTTTCATGGCGAGTTTATTGATTGTGCCAGCGTCTGTGGCGAAGAAGTCGGGAATGCGATTCGCAATCCCGCATAACCAGATGTAAATCAGCTGCAGACAATGCGGAGGCTAACAGCCTTGTATTGATGATCACTATCTGATTGAAATATCGCCATGTCTTCACTCTCAAATGTGAGATTCTTCCAGAAGATCTGGCGATCTCCCACAATCTCATTTTTTTCTACATACGGGTTCTCAATCTGTTCCCGCCTTCTCCACCTGGTCCCACAGGCGCGCGACTACCTCTACTTTGTCCATAGGTAATCTACCACCAAGAGGTGCATTCCCTGCCAGCCTATCAGCTTGTTCATTCCCCCTCACTCCCGCATGGCCAGGGCAAAAAATCCATACATTTTTCACAATCTGTGACCTATAAAGCGAGGCAAGCCATTCCACAAGAAACATTCCTTTCTTCACCTTATTAAGCACACTCTTTGAGTCCGTAATGAATACAATGTGAGTTGCAGTGGTCTCTTCTAGCCAATGGAATGTCGCTGTTACTTCATCTACCTCCATTCTCATGCTAGAGGTCGTGTCTCATATGCCAGGCTCTCCTTTTCCAAGATTATGTCTCTTTGATGTGTGTTACTCCGTTTAAAGATGGTTTGAGTAGATGCCTGTCGTTCATAATGCAATGGCAAACTACAAAAATGCTGGGGCTGATTGCCATATCCTGTAAAAGTTATGCATTGAACTTTAATGTTTGTATCCAGCCGTAACACAACATTAAATGATATCTATATATATAAAATGCAATGTCGGTCTATCCATATGTTATTGATGCGTTCGCCAACGGTCCATCCGATTGAGATGAAATTTTCTACGCGTGTTTTTATCATTCCCGTGCAGCCAACTGTCATAGTTTCTTAGTTTACAAACTGCTATTTACGTAATAAAATTAAATTTTGTTATTACATTATAATTTATATATAGCGAGGGGACTTAACTTAAGAAAAGTTATATAAAGGGACATAACTTTTAGTAGCATTGCTATATATTTTATATATAATTGTTGCATTGTTATTAAAGCTTTATAAATTGTTTGTCTACAGTTATTTACAGGCATATGCGTTATAATACATAATGATAAAATCTTTAAGGCATTTTTAAAGTTTTCATATACACCTATTGTAAATACGTGGAAATTTTCTAACTCATCTTTTTATTTCTCTTCGACATCTATACAGCCATCCCAGCATTTATTGGGTTTTCGTGATATCTTGGTAAGTTTACGTTCAGTAATTTCAGAGAAATTAGACGTAGACAGTCAAAATTTTTGGGACATGTTATGAGAAGAAATGGACTGGAGAACTTAGTGACAGCTGGCAAGATCGAAGGGAACAGACCAAGAGGAAGACCGAGAGGAAAATATCTGAATGGCTTGGCCACAAGGCATGGACGAGACAGGAACACTGAGCTGATCCACGACTCTGGTGATCGAGTGAAATGGCGAGTCATGACCTCCCACGCTTTCCGGCATGGCACATGATTGATTGGTTGAGTTTCAGATTGCCCTATTTAGTTATTTGGATGAAGATTGTTCTCTTCCAATCTGTTCGCCATATTTCCGGGAACGGGAACGGGAGCTTATATGACTACTAATATGAATTAAATTAGACGCTCCCGCCGGGGAATGGGCGAAGCCGGGGCGGGTCGTCTTTTTTGGGAACGGGAACGGGGACAGGGGCCGAATATTTCCGGGAACGGGAACGGGAGCTTATATGACTACTAATATGAATTAAATGAGACACTCTCCACAAGGGAATGGGCGAAGCCGGGCCGGGTCGACTTTTTGGGAACGGGAACAGGGGCCAAATATGAATTAAATGAGACGCTCCCCGCCAGGGAATGGGCGAAGCCGGGGTGGGTCGTCCTTTTTGGGAACGGGGGCAGGGGCCGAATATGAATTAAATGAGACGCTCCCCGCCAGGGGCTGGGCGAAGCCGGGGCGGGTCGTCTGTTTTTGGGAACGGGAACGGTAGCAGAGGCCGAATATGAATTAAATGAGACGCTACCCGCCAGGCAATGGGCGAAGCCGGGGCGGGTCGTCTTTTTGGGAACGGGAACGGGGGCAGGGGCCGAATATGAATTAAATGAGATGCTCCCCACCAGGGGCTGGGCGAAGGGGGCCGGTCAGCTAGTTGCTGATAAAATACAATAATAACGATAGTACATGATTACTCCATTAACCTATATATAAACTGTCATTACTGCCCATAGTACCTTGCAGTGTAGAACAAAGCAAAGAAAACCTATGTGATAGCGCCAAACCAACGAAATTTTGGTTTGGTCTATCTCGAGTTAAAAACCTGGCCACAACGGAACTCGGCTTAACAAAGGAATCGGAAGCCAGTTTTGTTTTAGCAGTCCTTTGTGCTGATGAGAGATGCGGGCAGCATGGCCTTCAGTTCAGTGCTGTTCTGTTGTTGTCAGGTGTGGGAACAATTCCCTGAGTTGATCTGTGTCAACTAATGTTGTGACAAAACTGTAAGTTTTAACTGATTAAGTTTAAAATGTTTAATTTAATAAATATTTGTTAAATCGCAGCACACGCCATGTTACAGGCTTGAAAAGCGTTCACGTGGGAAAACCGATGTGTGGGAACAAAGCTGTTAGGCAGAGTGGTAGGAACAAAGAAATATAAATAGATAATGTAGATAAGTATTACTATAGTGAGCTGTTCTACAGATCAATGTAAAGTCCCTGAGGTTTTAGGAATATAACATTTAATTCATAGAGATGCCAGCAATCAGACAATGGTGATGTGAAATACGAAGATAGGTCATTAGTGGTGGTTAAATATGGTAGAGACTGATGTCATGTCATGCCAGCCATGCTGGCACAAGATTATTTTGTTGGGAATTATTTTACATGGTTATCCTATGGCATTAATGTGTTACTGGCTAAATAGATATGTGGGAGATTCACAAAAATATACAATGTGTGGGGTCATAAATTAGTTTATGGTAAAGACAACATATTAAACACATGAAGCAATGAGCACATGCAATATAACATTTGAATTAACCCATAGGTCATAAATGTCTTCCATCAAATTATCCACCTTGCCCCTCTAGTTGTACTACTGTTATTCTGAGGTAACCCTTGGTGACTGGCATGATCATTCTTGTGTTGCCTCATTCTTCTTAAAGGTGACTACATATCTAATTGTTAAATACAACAATCAATGTTGCATCATCAGATCACCCACTTTATTATCTTCTCCAGTTGTGCCACTGCTATCATGAGATTACACTTGATATTGCTAGAATGGACCACCTAATGCAACAATGTCAATCTGCTCCACCTTCTCAGCTCAATGTAACTACACCACACAGCTCCTACATACACAAGCCGTGGAAGATTGATCTAATTTGTCCAGCTGTAAACACACAGCTACAAACAACAGAGTACATACATCAACCGTTGCAAACAGCCACAACATCTCAACACATTTGGTTAACATATAACAGACATTGCACACAAACAACATATCAGCATTGATTCAGTTAACAGGCATAAGAATGACATCTTTGTTCTGGTAAATTAGGCTGTCATTCCTACCTACCAAAGTGGCTACATTTGCCAAGGAACCCATAATCAGTTCCCTGTCTACACCTTCTAGAATATTTTATACATTAATTTGTACCAAGTCACCGGTAACACCAGACAACACAATATTCCCTATAAACCACAAGTTCATGGAACACTATCAATGTTCAACCCAAGATATTGTCACAACTAAACACTACCTACTATATTCTCAGCCTAATGCTCAACAATTCCCTATCCACTGTTACGCACACCGGCAACTGTTTCGCTAACACACCGTACTCTTTTCCCTAATATAAAACATATATTGACAGGTTGAACTCCTGTGCTCCACATCTGATAGTACACTTTACTCCTATGCAACAATACACAACATTATGAACTCTGCCACCATCAGACCCTAAGTTACCTCAACATAGGGACTTCACTGGACAACTACCTCAACAATGTCCCAGTTTGCATGAAGAGTACCAGCACTAATATGATACTGTGCAAGTTACAGCATCTGATTAGCATTACAAACTAACAACCAGCAAGCAAAACATGTCTAACTATGAAAAGCAACAGACATACATACAATGTGGAAACACCATATCTGTAGAATGCGACAATGTAACCTTACACATAGAAGAATCACAACATTCACAGAAAGTTAAAGATAAAGATAAACATTTATTACACAGGAACTCATTTAGGGACTCTCTGATGCCCCTAAGATAGCTCATAAAATAAACACACAATATTACTAAGTGAAAGTACACCAAATAGTGGCCACAGTGCCTCATTCATATGAGGCAGGATCCAAGAACAACAATGTCCATGGCAGGATACAGAACATTAGTTCTAATATAATAAACAGTGTACTATATATATTATGTCACTATTACACACTAATGACCAATAAGTGTTATTCAAGGCCCAACACAATCAGTGTAATATTATTTGTGAGTGGACAGCAAATGTACAGTTGTGCGCTCTGTTCCCCAACATTCTTCCTATGATACCCCGGTTATAAACTTTGCTATATTACGCTTCATGTCACATGACAACTACATATTAATATCTCTGCGAAGGGTGGTACGCAGCACTAAATCACATTCTTCCCCTGGTAAAACAATCACCCTGTTTTACTACACATAAAACTCCCAGTTTGATACACTAGCACAAACACTACTGCATTCTGGTAACAGATGTGACACCAGACTTCAATGCTAAATGAGAAACCCCTTTACCAATATCAGTTCCAGATGCACCTGCCTGTTCTCCCTCAGTAAAGCCACACTTCATCCGCAGTTACGATTACACAATGATTGCTGATACGCACCCCGCGTATTAAGATGCATTATTTCCTACGCCTAGTGGCTATCAATCTGCATGGCATCCCTACAATTCAACACATTATGTCCTACACTTCTATTTATTACCTACATGTTCTAACTACATAGCTTAACCATTAACCCATCATTGCCACATATAACATGTAAGTACCCTTCCCTGCTTTACACATGTTATAAATATTACACATATATTATGGTTATTTTCCCCTACTCATGTTGCTTTGGAGTGTTCATACCCAACACTTGACCAAACACCCAATGTGATGCTCACCATTGTCACAGAATAATCCTGTAAACATATCTTGCTGCTGTATACACATACACATATGATTCTCACCACTCTGTTGTTAAGTAACCTTCATTTCTAGCAACCTCACAAGCACTTACTCCCTTCCATGCCAAGATGGCCTGCATGGCACCATGTGGCATTATTTCAGTCTTTACTATAAACTAATTTATGACCCCACACATTGTATATTTTTGTGAATCTCCCACATATCTATTTAGCCAGTAACACATTAATGCCATAGGATAACCATGTAAAATAATTCCCAACAAAATAATCTTGTGCCAGCATGGCTGGCATGACATGACATCAGTCTCTACCATATTTAACCACCACTAATGACCTATCTTCGTATTTCACATCACCATTGTCTGATTGCTGGCATCTCTATGAATTAAATGTTATATTCCTAAAACCTCAGGGACTTTACATTGATCTGTAGAACAGCTCACTATAGTAATACTTATCTACATTATCTATTTATATTTCTTTGTTCCTACCACTCTGCCTAACAGCTTTGTTCCCACACATCGGTTTTCCCACGTGAACGCTTTTCAAGCCTGTAACATGGCGTGTGCTGCGATTTAACAAATATTTATTAAATTAAACATTTTAAACTTAATCAGTTAAAACTTACAGTTTTGTCACAACATTAGTTGACACAGATCAACTCAGGGAATTGTTCCCACACCTGACAACAACAGAACAGCACTGAACTGAAGGCCATGCTGCCCGCATCTCTCATCAGCACAAAGGACTGCTAAAACAAAACTGGCTTCCGATTCCTTTGTTAAGCCGAGTTCCGTTGTGGCCAGGTTTTTAACTCGAGATAGACCAAACCAAAATTTCGTTGGTTTGGCGCTATCACATATCCAACCCCTTACTTTTTTTTGTCGTCCCGACAAGAGAAATGGACTATCGTATCTCCTTACCCCAACTATCTCTTTAAAAGTTACCATCTAGCTAGTTCACCTCAATATAAAATCATTGGTCTTCAGTAACCACATCAAAAAGTAAAATCACTAATCAAGCAAGCAAGTACTAACATCTACACATAAACCGTAATGTCACCTGTGACCACACTCAAAACCAATCATCAAAGAACCAAGGATTCAATGAAATTTACACACAAACCGCCATCAAAATGACAAAGGCAAAACAAATCTATGTCACATGTTACCTCCTCCAAAACCTAAACTGCTGGTTATATCCCTGAAGAGTACCACTAAAAAAAATAGTCTTGTTCTTTTCATACATCACTTACAATGTGAAACAGTGTAGATTACATCACCAGGCATCAGTCAGTTCCAAATACCAATAATCTGAACACAAAAGTATAAACTATACTAACTCAGTTGTTGGTACTAATGACTAAAATAATATCAGTGATGAAAAATAGCTCTTCTGCTATAAGAGCACCAATCATAACAAAATGAATACAACCCTCACTTCTTACATAAAAATAAATAAACAAACATAAAAGCTACATAAACATTAAACAAGTAACCTTTATATTGGTTACTACTTCCCTTAACTCTGGAAATTCAACACAAAATGTATTTAAAAATAATACCATTTGTCTCTTCAAATATAAGCTTCCTGCAGCTACTGTGGTACCTAAATGACTTGTTTTTCTATCAACCTGTATCTCTACACTAAAAAGAACATTTCATCACGTGTCACCTGTAACCTGAATATAAACATAAAGGAAAATATACCGGGCCAACAAAACATTGTTATTTCAATAATATCCCACCTCATGAATTCACCCTGGAATATACTCTCTTACTGGACATGATGGTAATGACAACACCATATGAACAACAGAACCACCCCTTTCACCTGGTCTGCCTGGTGTTCTTGCGCTCTAAAAGAAAAACATGTCATCACATGACACCATCTACCTGTAATGATAATACATAAAGACAGCAAAACATATCTGATAATTAACCAACTACACTAAGGCTGTCAATCCAAATGACTGGAATTCCTAAACAGATGAAAACAGTCTCTATCTATCACAACCATGTCTAACGGGCAAAAGTTCTTGCTGGTGGTCTTTCACAATCCCCTTTTGCACAAAGTCACGAGTTGACATATCGGTATGCAGACAATTTTGCCTCACACCAGTCACAATACACGGTCCACCTGTCACATTTCTAACACCTAACTGGTCGACCACACTGACACCAGGAGACTTCCCTCGTCCCCTCCTCCTCCGCCTCTTCCTGCGAAAGAAATTTCTCTGGTTGCCACACATAACCATCCGGCTATCAGAAGTTGACACTGCACCCACCTGAACTGCTGGGGCTGATCCTTTAGAAGGATCAACCTGGGGCGGACTCTGTTGTCGCTTAAGGCCCTGCTGGTCTCGGTGGCTTACGCTTGCTAACACTTCGCTACAATTCACTCTAGAGGGGTTCTGAAAAACACTAACCCCTCTCTTCGGACACCTGTTCTGGAGGTGTGTGCGGCTTCGACAAACATTGCACCTCTTGCGTTGTACCTTGGGCTGCATCAACGAATCAGCCAAGGCTCTCATCCGACCTAGCTTAGCTCGAAGTTCCTCCACCACCACATCATCATGCTGGACCCCTTGACACCCACCACTGGCATTAGGCAACCTCTCTGAACTGTAATCTTGACGTTCTACATATTGGTATGTACAAACTTTTGGAGCTAACGACACACTAGCCCATCGCATTGCCAAGTCTCTAACACAGAGGAAAGTCACTGCAGGATCTTGCGATATCCTCTCCTCTGCCATTCTCCTGCTGAGAACATTATGTAGTTTTGCAACAAACCAGTCTCTTAGGATCACTGGATCCCAAGCAACCATGCCCCTCTTTCTCTGAGCTTCCAGCACCAAACGAAAAGCTTTGTGGACCCGGTGAGAGAAATCCATGATGGATTCCCCAGCATCTTGTTTCACTTGGAAGAAAGCTGCAGCAAGTTCCACCATGCTGCGCTGCTCTCCATACACCTGCTGAATGGTCTGCAGCATCTCTTCAGGGTCATTACAAGCTGACCTAAGCTCAAGTTCTGCCCACACATTAGGAGCAACACTTTCCCATATGATGTCAACCTTATCCTCATCACACACTGCACCAGCCCTCCAGGCGGATCTCACCTTCCTCACATACTTCTCAACAGTTGGCCCACCTTGCCGGCCAAAACAAGGTACTTCTATCTTCACAGGTGCAAGTATGTACCTGACTTCACCAGTGGGCCCTGTGACGTCAGGGGCACCAACTGGGAGGGGAACTACGGTCCCTAACGTTGAAGACAAAGCCATCCTTGCTCTGGATAGGATACAGTGAAAGTGTACTAGGAGGCAATTTATCTGAGCCCACTCACCATACAGGGGACTCCTCTCTTGTGCAGGAATGCCCGGGGGATCTCAGCAGCAAACCTGGGTTCTAATGTCACAACTCAAAGACAATGGACACCACAAACATAAACACTGCCCTATCACACAAAACAATCACTAGATACTAAAACAATCCTAACAGAACAATTCAAAGGCTGCCACAATATCTCGTCGGGGTCGCCATTTTCTCCAAGAACCGATAACTCTCATTTGCCATTACCTGTGCATGGTTCCGCACTCAGTTATCTGTAACCGGGCTTACAGATTTCTTTTGTTAATTTTAGTTACTGCTAGAGAAATTATTAACTTAAAGATTAAAGCTAGGAATCAGTATAAGATTAGCTATATTTTAAATCTAATTAGTTTGATAATCACTTCATTATTATTATACTTTCATAGCTTTACTGAAGTATACATTTAAATAACCAAAATACTATGTCACACATGGTTTATAAAATTAAAATTAATACATATAAAAGAAATATAATATAAAACAAATTAATTATGGTTACATACCACTGCAAAACTTCAGGGTCTAACTACTAAACACACAATAGAAATAGGCATTGGCGCCTTGTCACACTGTGCGGTGGACTACGGAAAAAAGGGCCAGTTCTACCTGTGCAGGGCCTTATATACTGGGGTCCCAGAGTTCCAGACCAATCAGACGCCCTCTTGCAGAATTCCACCATCATCGCGAGCCGAGTACACCTATTTATAAAGACTTTAAATCTGTGAATGTGTCTCTGTTTATGTATTATTAGTTGTAATAGTAAGACTCAGAAAAACAAAGAATAAAGAAACGCACTGTATTTCCTTGGTGAATTAAAACACAGAAGCCAGAAACAATAAGATGCAAGATTTATTGAAGTAAGTCAACTAAATTTAGATTCATTATTGTTCACTTCATATGGTTTATAACTGCAGTATACTACCTGGTGATCTGCAGCAAAAATAGCAAGCAATAAATTGTGACACCTATTGTCTGTGGCTTCTGTGTACAGATATTCAGCTGACATACAGGGAAGACAAATCGTAAATATTGTGGTCAGTCTCTACTTCCGCTGACTGACCAGGGACACCATGGATGACATGGCCAGACCACTGGTCGTTTGTGTGTTTCCAAAGACAAACTAAGATACCCAGCTTATCAGACCTGGGCTACCTACTGATAGAAAGCTATTAAGACTGGTTCTTACCCCTGGTCATTGTGTCAGTAATTCAGTGTTCTATATTTCATATCCTGCTTGTGTAATGTAATACAACTATTGTTGTTAAATGAACTCCGTCCTTCAGATTCCGCCCTGGTGATGACACGACAGCTGAATATACTTCTGTTGGTAAGATACAGGTCCCAGCAAACTCTGACACAATCAGCCATGATGTTCGCGGAGATGCAGTAGAGAAAGAAAATAACACAACACAAGTGGAACTGACTGATAATCCTGAAGCTGCAGAACCACTTTTAGACCAGAATGACGCCAATGAGGTTTTACACGAGAAGTCTGTGGCCAACACTGACCAGTTAGTTGGTGGGACACGCGCGGCAGAACATAGGTAACCTTTTATTATTGTATCTGTCTTTTGCCATGTTCTTTACTCACGCAAACTAGAATGATAACGTTAATTCTTTATTTATTATTTTTTTTTACTATTATTTAAATTTACACAATGACATGTGTAGTAGGGATTGTATATGTGTTCTCGACCGAGTGCAGTCTCCAGAAAATTATTTCTTTGAGAGTTTGATATCATGGCATGGAGTTGTCAGTATCTGCATTAATACATGCTATCAGAGAACATGGTGTATCATCGTACAATTTTACTGTATTATATCACCACTGTCATCTTAATCATTCACTATTATTATTTGTATCATCATAATAAGCACCCTCATTGTCATCATTATCATGAGTATTGCTATTATCAACACTGTCATCATCATCATCATCATCGTCATCATCATCATCATTCAGATAAATGGAACACCCCTAAGAGAAGATAAAGAACCTAAATACCTTGGTGTAACATTCGACGACATGCTGACATGGAGAAAACACATCAAAAAGGTAGTTGCAAAAGCCTGAAGGAAAATATCCATCCTGAGAAAGCTAAGTGGGACCACTTGGGGAGTCAGTGGGAAAATACTTAGCAAAGTTTATCAACAGAGCATACAACCACACTTGGAATACGGGTCAACTGCGTGGTGTTCAGCATCACAAACCACATTGCAGGAGCTGAACAAGGTGCAAAATCAAGCTCTTCGAGTCATCACAGGAGGGATGAGATCAACCCCTATAGTAGCAATGGAGAAAATGTGGAGGACACTAGCTCTAAGAGAACGCAGAGATACAAAAACACTAATACAAGCAGAAAAGTTCCTCAGCTTGCCAGGCCACCCTATGAAGAACCGATTTGAAAACTTAGCTATGGGGAGGTTGAATAGAAGTAGTTTCATCCACCAGGCTAAACGACTCTGCAGAGAACCCATCGATCTTCCCACAGTTGGTATCCCCCTGACAACTATTCCAGAGCTAACCCCGTGGAAAGATGAACATAGACTATCGCTACAAATCCAGACAAAAGTGAGAGGAATATTTGACAAGGCAGAACAGAACAGTATACAGCGCAGAACAGCCACTCTCAGCTTCCTTGATGACGAATACCTACAGGATCTCTGGATCCGAGTCTACACAGATAGGTCAGCACAAAATGCTGTTCGAAATGGAGGAGCGGGAGTGTACATAGAATACCCAAATAATACTAGAGACACGGCCAGAGTTCCAACAGGAAAGTACTGTCATAACTATGATGCTGAAATTGAGGCAATCAAGATAGCCGCAGAGAAATTACAAAATACCAGCCATGGTACACAACCTGTGGTGATATTGACAGATGCACAATCTGTAATAGAGGCGCTCCTGTCTGGGAAATTGCCAGTACTAAGGACACTACTTTCTGAACTTAGCAGTCAGCATAAGGTCACCATGCAGTGGATACCATCCCACTGTGGAGTCCCCGGAAACGACAGAGCTGATCTATGGCTAAGGAAGGAGCAAATGAAGAACAACCTGATGTGCCCATTACCTCATCTCATTTCATCTCATCTCATCATGTTCCTCTTGTACCTTGCGGTGTCGAGGTGAAGTATAAACATCGTGAGAGCGCCCGATTATGGGCTTCATATATCGATATTCCCATGGACTCTGCTATTCTCTCCGTCCAACGTTTACGTGGTCGGCCTCTTCCTCTGTTTCCATCTGGTCTGTACATCATTGCTTGTTGTGGTATGCTGTTGACTGGTAACCTACTTGCATGGCCAAACCATTTGACTTGCTGCTTTCTAATAAAATCTAGTGCTGCTTTAACCCCAACTTTAGTCCTGATTTCTTCATTTCTGATCTTATCTCTTCTTGATACGTTGAGTATTCTTCTCAGGAATCTCATTTCTGTTGTGATTTTTCTTTTCTATGTTTCTGTCATTGTCCAGGTTTGGCATTGGTAGCGTAGAGTTGGTGGGAAGATTGTGTTGTAAAGTGCTTTCTTAGTAGTTATTGATACATGTTTGTTCTTTAGTATTGGTGCCATTTGTCCAATGAGTTGGTTTGCCTTATTGCACCTATTTTCGATCTCGTCTTCTGATCTGCCATTTGATGATATTCTTCTTCTTTTCGTTCATCCGGAGTGTTTTTTCAGATGTGATTGCGGTGTGTCTGTTATGCGCCCTTGGGCCGAAACCCGTAGGCCAACACATCGACTTTAGCGTGCTTTTTTGACCAGGTAGCATTCCTGGGAGACTCTCACTTTTGTGGTGCCATCTACAAACATGCTGGCCAAGTTAGAACGGTCGAAGACAACGGTCATCCCTCAAAGGAAGGCAGGGACAGTCCATAGCATTTTCCGCCATCCAAGGTTGCTTCCATAGTTGCAGGGCCGACACATAACGCCCTGGTTCTGGGCTAGCCGAGGGAATCGTCACGTCCTGCTCATGGCTGCTTTAAATCCTCACTTCAATATATTGGTCATTTTGTTTGCCCCGGGCCATTCCCGCACAAACCAGACAGGTTTGCAGACGGTATCCACTCAGCGAGTTTTCGGACATGTGCTTGTCGTTGCGCCCGTCAGAGCTGTTCCAGGCACGACAGACATTCGGAAAACTACCTAGTCAGAGCTGTTCCGAACAAGAGCGGCATTCGGAAACTAGGTAGTCAGAGCTGTTCCTAGCACGAGAGACATTCGGACGAGACGTTTCACTCGGACGTAAATGCGTAGTGTCAATTTTTAGTTTGCCACCCGTAGGACGACACTTCCGGCTTCCGGCGGGCATTTTTTAATGAGGTTAGCCTTCCTCGGGTTTCGAGACTCTTGTTTCAGCTTCCACACAGCAAGCTTTCGCTTCGGGCTGCCACGTAATGGATTCGCAAGACAGGCGTTCCATTTCGTGTCAACGAGACAATTTTCCACCTTTGACTACACTCACTCCATGAGTGTGGTTACAGACTATCGGACGTCTGCGAGACGTGCGACCGAGGTGTTTTCCACCTTTTTTACTCACTCACGAGGTAGGCTACATGTGCTGCCGGCTCAGCACCTTACCTCCATGCGTCTGTGGGCGAGTAACGGTCAGGCCCTTTCATCCGGGGATACCTCATATCCCCCAGCTAAGAGCCATCGAACGAATCTGCGCTGAGCATGTAGCGTTGTCAGCACATCATCAAAATTTTGATGTAGGTTTGTGTCGGCCAGGCTCTCACTTCCGAGAGTTTATGGCTTAGAGACGTTCAGCCATACACCTCGGATGGGAACCTTAGAGGTTATGCCCACACTGAGATTTAGGGATCGTTTGCCTGATTTTGACTGCTATCCTCAGTCTTACCTGCAGAGCAGCAGGTTGTGTCTCTCTTAGTCTGGTCCCTATCCCACGAGCCGTCCGATATGTAGTTTTCACCCATCGGCAAGCTCATGGGGTTGATGGGACACGCAAGCTCCCCCACCACGGCAAGGTGGAGACACATCGGGGGAGATTTGATGATATTATATTTCCTAGGTACTTGAAACTCTTTACTTGTTTCAAGGGATGTTCGTTTAGGTGAATTGTTGTTGTTTGGTCTTCTTTAGTTAGAGTTATTACCTCTGTTTTGCTTGCGCTAACGTTCATGTTATGTTCCCTAAACATTTCGTTTAGACTATTAATGTGGTCTTGTAATTCAGCTTCTGATTTTGCTATTAGTGCTTGGTCGTCTGCAAACAGTTCTCTAATCGTTAGGTTTGCAGATGCTTCTTCTTCTGTGTTCTCGTCATGCGGTATTCTTGTGTCTATGTTTGACTGGTTTCTTTACATATGTTGAATATATATGTTATGAACAAGAGAGGAGACAGGACACAACCTTGTCGTACTCCAGATTTTATGGTGAAGGGTTCTGAGTGTCCTCCAGTTGCTCTCACTATGCATTCACTGTTGTTGTATAAACTTCTACATAGGTTAGTTAGATGTGTACTCACTCCATATTGTTTAAGGATTTCCCACAGCTTGTTTCTATCTACTTTATCGAATGCCTTTTCTTGGTCGACAAAGGCTAAGTAGAGTGTTTCATTGAATTCGATTGATTTTCTATAAGTTGTCTAAGAGCAAAAATGGCATCTGTGCATCCTTTGTTTTTCCTAAATCCAAGTTGTTTTTCGCTTAGCTGGGGTTCTAAAATAGTTCGTAATATTTTTTTCAAGAATTTTGCAAAATATTTTCCCAGTATGACTCAACAGTGAAATGCCTCTGCATTGTGTGCAGTCTCTTTTGCTGCCTTTGTTTTTCCAAATTGGGATAATTATGACGTTTCCCCAGTCTCGTGGTGTCTGTTGTTCTACCCAAACATGGTTGAATAGTCTATGTAGCCAAGATGTTCCTACTTCTCTTGCTGTTTTAATTAGTTCATTTGGTATTTCATCCTGTCCCGGTGATTTGTTAATGGGGCTAATCTGATGGCTTCTATAATTTCTTCTTTTTGTATGTCTGGTTCTAGTTCTTCGGTGAAATTTATGTAGGTCTCTTGAATTCCTGTGACATCTGATGGGATGTTGAGAAGTTGTTCGAAATACTGCTTCCATCTTATTAGGATTTGTTTTTGTTCACTTATTGGTTCTCCATTTTCGCTGTTAATTATTTCAGTTGGGTGAAAGGGTTCTCCTCTGGTTCGCATTGCACTTATCTTTTTGTAGAAGTTTCTAGTTGCCTCCTTGTAGTTTTAACTTAGGGTTTCTCCATACTCTTCCCAGTCTTTTTGTTTTCCCCCCTTTACTATTCTACTCACATGTCTTCTCGCTATTCTATATTCTATGTAATCACATTCCTGGTTGCTCTTCAACCACTTTTTATATTTTTTTTCTTTTTGTCTTTTACCGCTTTCTTTACTTCTGCGTTCCACCAACTTGTTATTGCCTTTATCCGTGTTTTGCGTTTTTTCGTGGTTCCACATGTTATTTTTGCAGTATTTAAAATACTTGATTTGAACATCTCCCGTTCTTCTTCCACTGTACTGTTTTTCTTTCTGTAGATAATTTTACAAAGAGTTCAGTTAGTTCTTTCTCATAATTTTCGCTTACTGCCTCGTCTTTAAGGTTTTTTAAGTTTACTGATTCGCATGGCATGTATTTTCCTGCTCTTTGTTTTCATCTTCTGATGGTTCTTATTGTGGCAACGACTGCTTTATGATCTGTGTTTATACTGAAATTAGGCACTGCCCTTGCATCTAATATATTTCTCTTTCTGTTATTTCTTGTTAATATAAAATCGTTCCATTTATATCAGGTGTATACTTGTGAATCTTTATGTTTATAGAATGTGTTTGTTATATAGAGGTCGTGTTGGTTGCAAAGCTCTATAAGTTTACTTCTGTTATCATTCCTTTCATTATGCTTATCTCCAAATGCTTTCATATGTTTTTCTATGCCCACTCTGTTATGTCCTAGTCTTGCATTGAAGTCTCCCATAACTATGATGTTGTCCTGCATATCTATTTTATTTAGCACGTCATGTATGCCTTCGTATAAGTCCTCGCAATCTTGCTCATTATTGTTTGCATTACATGGTGCGTTAATTTGTACATGTGTTGTAATTGTTTGTTCTTTTATTCTCACTGTTATGATTCTTTCTGATATATATTTTATTTCTAGTTTTCCTCTTTCTAGCCGTGGTTCGATGACTATTCCCACACCGTGTCTTTCCCTTTCTTGCTGTTCTACTCCAGAGTAAACAAACGTGTAACTGCGGTGGAGCTCCTTGCATCCTTTCCCCTTTGTTCTGGTGTCCGCTATTCCCATCAGTCCAATTTTCCTCTCTTCCATTGTTTCTATAAGCTCTTCTTCTTTACTATTGAAACCGCGACGTTCATTGTGCCTATTTTTTAGTCGCTGATCTATCTCGTAGTCCATTAACCACCAAAAGAAAATAATGATCAAATCAGTCAAAAGGCCACCAAACCCTACTCAAGACGACTACCACGTTATGGACAGACCAGAACAGGTCATTATTCCGCGCCTCAGAACAGGACACAATATATTACGCAACCACATGTATACAAAATTCGAGATTGGTGACTCAGCCATGTGTACATTAGGTTTGGCGTTGCAGACATCAGAGCACATACTCCAGGATTGTCCAATCTACAACATATCCAGGCGAACCTTCTGGCCTAGAGAGACAACAGTGGAAGATAAACTCTAAGGACCGCTGAGTGAACTAAAAAGACATTAGATTCATACAAGAGACAACATTGCAGTTATAAACATATTTCAGGCGAACGAAAGAAGAATCATCATCATCATCATCATCATCGTCGTCGTCGTCAGCGTCATCATCACCATCATTATCATCACCAACATCATCATCATCCTCGTCACTGTGAACGCCACCATCATAGGTATTATCATCATCACTGTCAGAAGGATCACCAACATTTTTCATCATCAACAGTCATTAGCATCAGCATCTTAATCAATAAGACCCTCCTCAACAGCAGCAATGTAATCAGCATCTTCATTGTCATCATCAGCATCATCATTGTTATCATCATCGTTTCCATCATTAATCGCATTGTAATCGTCTTTAGCATCATCATCAGCATCATTGTCATCACGTCATCACCATAATCACAATCACCATTATAATCATGTTCATCATCATCATCATCATCATCATCATCATAATCATCATCATCAGCATCATCATCATCAGCATCATCATCATCAGCATCATCATCATCAGCATCATCATCATCATCATCATCATCATCATAATCATCATCATCATCATCATCATCTTTAAGTGTCTTAGCACGACGTGTGCATGATCCACAATACATTTTCTATCTCGCGTGTAACAAACACGGCATGTCATGATCAAAGACTGAGTAGTATCGTCTCACGCTGACTTCCTCTTTCTGTTGCATTAATTCTACATTATAATCCGGTCTCTCTCATCTCTTAGAGAGGCCAAAGATGGTCAGTGCCTTCCTTAGTCTGGAGTATGTTTCCTTTGTTTATAGTCCCTCATTGACAACATTCATACACTTGTTTTGCCCGTCCAGTGTGTTATGTACATTTTCTGTAAACCTATATTTCATACATCAATAACATTAGATATGCAAATGATACAGTCTTGATTGCAGTCAATGAACAGGACTTGCAACATTTAGTAGATGCGGTTGTTGCACACAGTGAACAACTAGGGTTAGAATTAAATTGTGAGAAGACACATATTATGGTCGTCAATGGGAAGAAGGAAATACCACAATATGATTTACAAGTAAATGGGCATATTCTTAAGCAAGTGAGTCGGTACAGTTATCTCAGAACAGTCATAACATCTGATGGGAGATGCCTTGAAGAGATTAGAACAAAAATTTCCATTGCGAAAGTAACTTTTTGCAAGATGAAAAACATACTGACCAATACAATGATATAAATTGAAACGAGAAAAAGCGTGTTGAAGTGCTACATAGAACCTGTACTTTTATATGGATGTGAAGCGTGAACAATGAGGAGATAAGCTGAAAAACATCTGATGGCTGTGGAAATGTGGTTTCTGAGGAAAATGCAAAGAATTCCATGGACAAACAGAAAATCCAATGAACAAGTTCTTCAAACTGATTAGAAACATTAGACGTAATCAGTCAAAATGTTTTGGGCATGTTATGAGAAGAAATGACTTGGAGAACTTGGAGACAACTAGCAAGATCGACGGAAGGATACCAAGGGGTAGACCGAGAAGTAAATACCTGGATGGCTTGGCCAAGTGGCATTGTCAAGACAGGAACACTGAGCTGATCCACTACTCTGGTGATCTAGTGAGGTGGCAAAGTATGACCGCCCATGCTTATCGGCATGGTACATGATGGATGGATGGATATTTCAGTTGTTAAAACCACCTAAAAAATAAAAGAAATACAAATGTTCTATGTTTGTGATGCTGATTTTTGATAATGTTACATTCTGAGACTAATAGTTTACTACTTTAAACACTACACTTAACTGTCTATCTGTTCCTGCATACCTACTTACCAACCTTACTACCTACCCATCTGCCTTATATATATATATATACACACATATATATATTCACCAAGCAATAATATGTCTACCACTGCACTGCCTTCAGAAGTTATCAAACTCTGGACGCTGACGCCGACACAGTTACAGAGCACAAGAAAGAAGATACCACTGAAACACCTGTAGACAAGAGCATAACCACATGGCAGAAGTTTTATCACGCATCAGCTCTTGAGTAAATATGAGTGTGTGTTCATTTATTGTGTACGTAGTATCTTAGACTAGATGTTTAGTTAAGTTATCTGTCATCAAAAGCGTGAACACTTTAATTGATATTAGTTGCACATGCTTGAATTAATGTTATGATTTCTCACGTCATTGTTTCTTAATTATCATATTATGGTATCATATAGTTATATTGCCTTCAAGAAGTGCAAGTATTCAGAATTAAACATCATAATGGGTGACTTTAATGCTACAGTTGGATGTCAATAAAACATATGCACAGTAGACAAATATGGACTAGGGGAACTTAATAACAGACATGTACAGTGAGCAAAAGAGCATAATACGATTATTGGAAACACCTGGTATCAACAACATCCAAGGAGATGTAGACATGGAAGAGTCCTGACAATAAGATAGGAAACCAGATTGATTACATCCTCGTCAACATGATTACATCCTCGTCAACATAAAAGATTATGAAAAGTCTTAAAAGTCGTTAAAACTAGACCAAGCGCAGACTGCTACAGCGACAATGCATTAGTCATATGAAATTTACATATAAAGTTAAAGTGATTAATATACACCAAGAAAATCCAAATGTAATATATGTGCACCGAAGAGTTAGGAGATAAAAAAATACATTCGGCGACAAAGTAAAGAACAGATTGTCATGAATTGTGTGATCCAGATATTATATTTAGCATTATACAATTATAAACACTCACATCAAAGGGTTGCACAAAGACCAAAGATGGCAACATCATAATCAAAATCAAACAGTTCATATTTTAAATTCTTAGTCAGATTATGTGACAGACATTTATAACGATACATGATAGGAACAGTATGCTATTCGAAATTTGACCAAAATTTCAATTTTCAGAATGTGGGGTT